>JAGDQP010002469.1:42805-67087 GCA_022664845.1 Lepisma saccharinum
TTATGTTCTATCCAAATAAACTTTTTTTTAATTGTACAAGGGCCCTAAAAATATTTTCAGAACTACAGGATACAGCGATTTCGTGTGACATTTTCTTTTCCATTATTTGCAAGACTTTTCGTATTCAGAATACTAACTAATCCTTAAACTAAAAAAATAATTTACTGCTTAAAATTATTATACATTTATTTCCTTTTCTTCCACTTGACGAGATTATTAAAAATAAAAGTTGACAGTTTTTTTTTCATACGTGAGTTACTCTATAACAGTTCCTTCAAATATGAATGTACCGCCATTTTTTTATTCAGGAAACACAACTACTACATACAATTTAAAATTCGTTTCTCACACCAAACATAACATGTAAAATTAAATCGTAGAAGTAATATCAACAATCCAGTTCATTTTCTCCTCTCGTTAACAACATGTACACCTGTCACTCGTAAGATAAAAATTAATCACTTTTTCATATTGTTGACCTCTGTTTCAGAGGTGTAATGTTTTGAGCGTCATCTGACATGTTAGTTACTTGTACTCTGATTTCTGTGTCCTTGCTGTAGGTCATACAAAGCTGAGCAGGTCAAGGTCGCGATCAGCCAGCAGTAATTTATCGATCATATGAACAACGCCGTTGGAAGCTGCAATGTCCGCCTTCAAGACACGGGACAGGCCGTTTACTGTGGAGAGCCGCTCTGGAAATGAAAATAAGTAGTTATTAAAAAAGAACAGAGAGATTATTATTTCTTTTTCTTTTTTCAACTTATACACTCGTCCGAGGTCATATTTAATTCTATACCTATTACCGTGTGAGTCCTTCCCCGGCTCAGAAAAGATAACGACACGTCGTGACGTAGAAATAACGAGCATCTGAAAACCATCAAGAGATGTCGGTCGCCATCCACGGAGCTTCAATTTTAGCTTACTAGTCTCAATTCGTTGTTGGTACAGGAGTCACTGCCTGAATTGCTCGTTCTACCTGCTTCACAAGATTCATATCCGTAGACCTAGCTGGCCATCCTATCATCCCGAAGACTACGCCATTCCTCGCCGACCTTGAACCTATGAACATCGTTCTGTTGGAAAAGCCCATTATCAATATGGGACCATTACTGCCATGAACAGACGCAGATAGTCTACACAGCCCGGTTAACAACCGCTCTAGACGAACTAGGGTCCCATGTTGTCCCAAGAGAGCACGGTCCAGCGGCATTTTCTTTTGAGCCAAAGGGTTTGTGTGTTGTGTCGCCGGTCATCCACGGTCTAATGACAATGTTGAAGTAATCGGTTTTTAGTATCCAGGAACTCAATTTGGAGGAACATGTTTCTGCTAGCTTCTTGGTAGACGTTCGGTATAGTCAGTGGGAGTTGGTGAGCTGTTGCAATATGACACAGACATCAACGATCACGCTTATGGATCACATCAATCAACTGGCAGTGGCCGCTGCGTTGACCACGATTTGGTATCTTTCGTCCCTATCCGCTACTGTCAGCAACTTCAGGAGTGGAAAATAAAGTGGCACCTGACACCGTGTCCATGGAGTGTGATTTTGAAGATTGCTCTGTGTGCCTATTTTGATTCCCCTTTCTGTTTTACTTACTTTGGGGAAACGCTTAACTTGCATTTGTGAAGACAAGTACTGATCTGTATCTGATAAACTATTTGTTACACGGTCTTTATCAGTACAGTTAGGTATGTTCATGTATACATTTTGAGTAATAAATAACTGTTCGAACCGAAACTGCGGGAGCCTTTGCAGTGGCTGCCCGGGCTGTCTTCCACTTGCTCCAAACTTTAAGAACCTGTAGTGGACAAACGCGGCCTTACCCGGTCGAACTGCTTTACAGGCATAATCAGCATCGGGGTACAAATGCATATACGAAGTCTTATCAAAACATTCATGTTCGAATACAAACCCTTCCCTTGTAAGAAGGAAGATTTTCATCATGAAGAAGTCAGTTTGGAGTAACTATACCATCTGCATAGCTAGCAGAAAAAAATATTCTAATTTTCAGAGGAAGAGGTGTGCAATTATAATACATCGTACATCAATAAAACAAAGATAATAAAGAACTATTGAAACGTTCTACATTGAAATTACAAAGCAAAGCAGAATACTAGAAGGGAATAATTGTTATAGACCGTTAACACTTACTTGTGAATCCATCTGACGTAACCCCGCATTGGACTTCAGCACTTGGTAAAAGTGTTGCCAAGAATTGGCCGTCAAGAACACCAGCACTAAAGTGGGTTCCCTTTACGATGTGGTACCTCAGGGTTTCTGAAAGAGAAAAGTAAAACTTTTTTTGTTAATATATTACTGGGGGAAAAAATTTTGCTTCATCCAGATCAAGTCAAGATAAATACATAGCAATTTATTTGAATCTTTTCTGTACGAAAATAGTATTTTGAATGGTCTCTCTCTTTCATATTGACTGACATGAAAATATACAAAAGTGACAGTTCTGTTTGAAATCTTAGACTTTTTAGTAGGTGTTCGTTTTTTTTACATCAATCTCTTGTAAAATACTAAGAAAAAAGGTTCGGAGGTGGTCAGAAATACTGCTGTTCTCTTTGCTTGGCAATTGTGAGAAGCAATACAACCAAGCTCTTTGCATAAATCTTAGATTCTGTCTCTGTCCAATACTAAAATCCACACTGTAGGACCCATCTACACAAAACTTTGCATTGCTTCATTTTACTAGAGGAAAGCCGTAGGGCGTCTAGTACCAAAGTTAAGACCCTGAGGGTAGAGAGGTCGCCGCGTATTATTAATCTAACCTTACGTGGCATATTCTATTTCCTTATCCAATCCACAGAACAGCTATGATAGGTAATAATTATTAAAGAACATCTACTGATACTGATGAAGTCTTAATTGGCTCATGTCTGGCCTTACAGGTTTACGACAGTTTGGTTTGAATCGTCTGACGCCTCCCCAACGAGTCAAACCTAAAGAATTTTGTGTTCAGAAAAAGTACAACCAATTAAATAATGTTTGTTCCTTCTTTAGACTTATTTCATGTACTGATTATATCTGTTATATCTCTTTAGAGACCCATTCTCTTTTCAAGGTCGGGCTGGGGTGGCTCAGTGGTAGAACGCTCTCCTCTAGTGCTAAGAGTCGTCGGATTGATCCCTGCTCATGCCATGTGGATTTTGTGGTGGATAAACGTGGGTTTTCTCGGTATTCTCCAGTTTCCTCTCACTTTCTTCATTTCACCAATTCATATCATCATCATCAGGCCAGAGCCAAAGTTGCCTAAAGATCTTTAAAAAAATTCAAATTCTTGTCCAGGTCGAAAGAACAGGGGGAAGAAACCATACCATAGAATTAGAAAACAAAAGATGGTATGGCATATAGAGTATGGATGAAGCAACGAAAAAAGTAAAAAGGTTGTCTAAAGTATGAGAATACACAGTACAGGAAGGAAGGTTCTTGAGACAACAAGCAGAAGAGAAGAAAAAGGAGTTGCATATGAAATTACGTGTAATGAATGTGATATGGTCTAGATAGGAGGAACTAAGAGAGAAATAGAGGACAAACTGAAACCATACAAAGACGATACGAAATTAAGAAATGGTGATAAATGCGGTGTAACAATCTTGCGTAGAAACGAAGTATGAAATTACATCGGCAGAAATACATATTATCGAACAAGAACACAGAACATTAGTAAGAAAATGAGAAGATGAAGTAGAGATAAGGAAATGAGTTATAAACAGAAACGAAAATCAAAATATCAGTAGCAAATGGCAAGAAATTTAGAAGAGGACATAATATGAAAGAGGAAGAAGACAGTAGGGAGAAAATAAGTTGATCGAACAGTGAAGGGTTCTGCGGAAGAATCAACGGAGAAAGTGAAATGGAATGAGAGGCGGAGAGAAGACAAAAGTGAAAGGGAGAACTTCGTGATCTTGTGAAGAGAAGGGGTGTGGTCTGATGAAGAGAAAGGAAAAGGGGCGTGGTCGTGTGAAGAGAAAGGAAAAGTGATAACAAGAAGGGCTTGGACTTAGAAGAAAACGAAAAGTGAAACGAGGAGGGCGTACCCTGGAAAAGTGAAAGGAAAGGGGAGAAGGGCGTGACCTCAGGAGAAAACGAGGAAGGCGTACCCTGAAAAAGTGAAAGGAAAGGGGAAAAGGGCGTGGCCTCAGAAGAAAACGGAAAGTGAAACGAGGAGGGCGTACCCTGGAAAAGTGAAAGGAAAGGGGAGAAGGGCGTAACCTCAGGAGAAAACGAGGAAGGCGTACCCTGGAAAAGTGAAAGGAAAGGGGAAAAGGGCGTGGCCTCAGAAGAAAACGAAAAGTGAAACGAGGAGGGCGTACCCTGGAAAAGGGAGAAGGGTGTGGCCTGGTAAAGAGAAAAGTATCTCTTCCACTAGTGGGAAGATGGATGTGGCCTGAGAAAGTGAAAGGATGTGTAAGAGATATGAAAAGGCGTGACCATTCTACATGTCAGCAGATGAGAGAAATTGTCTAAAGAATGCATGAATATAATTCGGAAACAGTACGAATTGCGTTATTTTCGTGAACACAAATTCCGTCAATCAGTGGCTATAAATTATGGTGACAGAACATGACAGAAAACCAGCAGTAGAACGTGACTCTCTGCTTGCAATTGAATTGACGTTCATATCTGAAAGCAAATGTGCTTTACTTATAAATAACTTCAAAGAGCTACAGTAGAAGCTTTCTGGTTTACGCTCAAAGGAATTACATAGATTGTCGTTGATAGACCTATCTGCAAATATGTCCATTAATTGTACTGGGATCTTCCCTTTTTCTTAGCCTAGCGAACATAACTTGAGTTTCTGGTTACCTTCAATTGTGGAATTGACATTTGAATCAACCTCATTTGTTCCAAGTTTCCGTGCACCGTCATTGCTGACAACAAACACTGTGTATGGTCCTGCACTATCCAAAGAATCCAATAACTCAGCACCAATGAGAGCTTCCGTAAACACTGTAAAAAACAAAAGCATCGGTAGCACTTTACATACAGTTTTAAACATTGTAAAAAAAATAAGAGCATCCATACAGCTTACTTACAGTTAAAAATAAGAGCATCCAATATACACTCATTTTAAGCCTTGCTTTGCAACGGTTAAAATTATTCTACTATTAACCACGTTACCCCGTGTATAATTTTGAGGAGTTTTCACGAGTCATTTAACTCCATTATCAACTCCTCCCTTCGTCGAATTGTAGTGTTCTATTATTATTGGTTTTCCACTAATGCCTGTTTGACAGTTGTGAAATTGTGTGGACAGTAAAATTAATCCTTTCCTCTTTCAAGGCACATATGAAATCTTTACGAAACCCATACAAAGATGACCCTGGGTCTTTGTGTGAATTTGCTAGAAGTTCTGGCGGAATGTCACTCTTATTTGCACGTAAGGTTCCAGTGATTGCCGTGGTACGTTTCCGTACCGTAATTTCTGGGCCAACGGTACAGATGTAAACAAATTATAAATAGTTATTTCATTTCCGGAACCGAAATAGTGCCCAGTCAGGTCCATTGCCACTTTTTGTTCCTTATTTATTTCTCTTACGTCACCACATTTTCCAATGTACATTTGAATGTTTGACGTATTGTCGTGTGTGTATCAATCTCGTCACATATTTCTTCTTATGATTCAACGACGCCATTTTTATCCGACATCCCCCTTCAGCCTATAATAGATCGTTATCTTCACCTTCTAAATAAGATAATTCGCTATCTGATTCATCTAACACAGCACAGGTGTCAGCGGTCTATAATCTCCGGGCCACCATTTTATGCATCAATAATATGAAGTGAAATCAGTGTTGTAACACATTAAGAAAATATTACTTTTTCTAAAAAAAAAAAAAATAACTACTAATATCTCGTCCGTAATATAGTATAGGTGTACATTTGGACCCGACCTCGCGATGGGACTTCGACCTCAACCTCGAACTCGCGATCTCATTTCGACCTCGCGGTTTGAAGTTGAGGTCAAATAAGTTCGAGGTCGGACCTCGCGAGGTTCAACACCTCTGTAATATACCAACATAAAAGAATTCCGAAAAATCATACGTTGGGGTAACTCAGTTATGCAAGTTATGCCTTCGTAAAGCAAGGGTTAAACACTTAAAAAAAACATCCGGTACCTATACGGTTTACATACGTAGTATGGATAGGCATGCGCACGGGCGGGGCAATTGGGCGACTGCCCCTCCTAATGCTTGGCATACCAATCCAGAACATTACTTTTCAACAAATTTTTTATGTATGAAAAGTTATATAGTAGTGCACCTTCTTCGATCAATTTCTCAATTAATAGTATGTTTCACAAAAGTGAGCTAGCCACCCACCGCCCCTCCCCCTCGCTAATCAAAGCATACTTTGGTCTTTGCAATATTGATCAAAATTTCTAGTTTTCTCTTGTATTTTGCTGTCTTTCTTTCCGTTTCTTTTTCCTCCCAACAATGACACACTGCCTTCTCTGCTTTTTACTTGATAACAATGCAGAACATCACTCGGCTTTCGGCTTGTTTGTTGATTCTTTGACCAAATAGAAGCTGTCTTCCTAATACTTTTTCATATCAAATATGTTTAGAGGAATCGTTTAAATTTTCAATTATTGTTTGTTATCACGGCCATTGGAATTCAATTGACAATTAGATGGTGGATTATCTCTGAAGATAATAATTTTAGAATCAAAGTGATATGAAAACTTCCCAGTCCTGTCCAGTGTCTGATCATGTGCGAAAAATCATTCCAATCGGCCAAGCACTTTTTGCGTGATGATAACGCAAATATAGTAACTTTCAATTTTATACAGAGATATAGAAAAGCTTGAGCTTGAATAATTACAAACATTGGCCACTTCGACCATATTTTGTAGCAACGGCAATGCTGTTCTTTGGATTTTTATGCCGATTTTGTAAAAGATGTCGTACTTAGAGTATCATCTGTGAGTAACAGAGTCCTGAATCATCATATACATATCCTTAACACCCCATGAAATCGCAGATATGTTTAAGGAAGGATGCAATGTCCAATTAATGCTTCAGAAAATACAGTTTCAGGGCAGATCTTCCTGCCATTCAATAGGAAGGGTGTAAATGGTTGTTAATGAGTGAGGTCTGACGTGCGGAGAGTGGCTGAGCCGTCGTGGCGTAACTGGAAAAGCGTTAACTTACCATGGAAAAAAGGTTCGTGGTTCGAATCCAGGTCATGATAAAAGTTTTTTTTAAATGTTTTTCTTTAGTACATCTACAAATGTTACGTTATTCTAATATGTTTTGATATATAAAGTGAACGGGTAAAGATATGGAATCCATAATAGAGATACAGCTGTAACATAAAGAAGACAATGGGTTAAGTCCAAATCTTGATGTACTAGTACAGGGTGCCCACAAAATTTGTGAACTTAAATTCCCTGACTTTTGCTGACCAGATTTTTTAAAAAATCCTGACTGTCAGACTATCCAATGTCATACTTTTGCAATTGTACATGCAGCCTCCACCAGCCCCATAGCGCCCAACTCTCACCTTAGTAGCAAATTTTATGATTTTATTACTTCTTTGCAATTCAAAATATAAAATTACAGGAACAAAGATTTTACTAAAATATTTTGCAAAGGTGCTGATTAAAATAACTCAAATTACATTTTTCCATTATCAACATGTTATATTAGGGCAAGCCAAAGAAAATGCCAACAACTACAACATACTTATATGAATAAATTCTTTGAATATACGCAATGAATATTAGACTATTACAATAATTAAACAATATGACCAGAACGAAAACAAGTTTCAACAATGTCCACAGATGTAAATTTTGCAACATCCGCAAAAGGTTGATTTTCTGAGAAAGTTCGCCTTTCTCCATTTCAATTTTTTTTCTCATTTTCTTTTGCTGATCTTTCAGTTTCTTTATTTAATTTATTACCTTCTTTTTCTTTCTTTCTTTTCTGAATTATTCTCTTCTATTTTCTTAGCATTACGCTCGCTGTGTTTCCAGATAATCTTTATATCGCCTCCGAGCAGATCTTGCATATGTGAGCATTTTCTGTGTGATGACAATACTATCGATTCCTTTGCAATTGATAACAGCATCATGCACTCTCCTCAGTGTTATTATTGTATGTTCACATTGGTTTTAAATCAGAGCAGGCTTGTTAATTGCGAAACCACCCTCAACTATAGCATTTCCGTGGGAAAAAATATCAAACTCAACTTTAACACTTTCCACAGTGATGAGTATTTTTGGTTGTTTGAAAGAAGGGAAGCATAGAAATTATCGAGCCGGGCAATTTCTTTATTGTCTTGGAGATGTGTTTCAAAGCTGTGTGAAAAGGATGTTCTGGCATTTTCACACAGTAGCGAGTAATGTCTTTTTGCATTTTCTTCGAGGTCCTCTGGTACCCTGTTAGCTTCGAACAAACAGTGAAGGAGGCATTTGAACCTTGAGCAACCAACCTCTGATTGGTTTAAAATTACAGACAGATGCAGGGAAGACAATCCTCTGACTACCTTATATCTCAAGGGCCTTCTTTATTTTAACTTCTCAACAGTGGTTCTAAAAAATGTCTGGCATTCCTTTCGGAATTGATATGATATGGGCCCCTGCAAGAAAATTTCCTGACGCAGCGGTAGATTTTGTGTTATTTCTTTCCTCACTTTTTGCCCTCATATTTAACCATTTTCCTGACAAATTTTGAAATTCCTGATATTCCTGCTTGTGGACACCCTGTAGTATATCTCGTTTTGATCAATAGTGGTTGATTTTGCCGCACATGACGTTTCACCGTAACATTAGAATGTAACCGTAGACTAAACAGTAAGATAGACTTACACCGCTTACCTATTTTCGTCTGTGCTAAAATTAAAGGGTTTTTGCTGAAGAGCACATGATTTTGAAGTTGGTTATCCCTGATAGGTTTTCCAGCTACTACTGGAAAGAACCAGCAATTGAAGGTCACCTAGCGGCAGAATTCAAAATCAAGTGCTCCTTAGCGTAGACGAAAATAAGTAGGCCGGATAAGTCTATTTTATTATTTAATGTATGATGTAACTGAGACAAAGGTGGGTATTTTCCGTCCCTAAAACATATCTGAAACATTGCAGAAAGAAATTGATATGTTGACATAATGTTACCAGCAGTGGTCGAAGTGAGGTGGTATGCACCGGTATGGCATACCGGCTCTGGTTTTTGAGAGCTAAACGCATACCGTTACTGAACATATGCTATACGTGTTCTTATATCAATTTCTGATTTGTCTAGGCAAATATTAGGAAAACATACCGTCTCTGTTTCTTTCCCACTTCGAACACTGGTTACCAGTGTTGCACAGTTACCTATATGAGACATTTCTAGACTATCCTGTACTGTTAGGGATGAATAAATCAGTGTACTAAAACTGTACATTGGACAATTTCTCCGAAAGTTACTAATAAACAAATGATGCAGATACCTATTTTATAAAAGTACCAGATTACTTGCAAAATAAGACCATATTTACCTGAAAATACGGGGTTTTCGCTTAAAATAGTTTTGATCGTTTGGTGTGGGCTAGTAAGCAGGAGTTTGTCCATAAAATGAATGACGCCATTTTTAGCCAAGATGTCTGGTTGATTAACGCTGACACCATTAACTGTGATATCTGGCTGGAAAAGACAAAAGCACCAGTATTATAATACCATGCTCAAGACAGAGTTAACCTGAATAATTATAATGCTTCCCCTTACGTTTATTTTTATTTCAAGAGTTTTATTTTTAATTAAATTGGATTAAAGAAGCATTTAATTAGTCAAAGTTTAGCATTGTTTTAGTTACTTAATTTTTGTCATCAGAATATCTTGTTTAATTAAGCATATGAAAAGAATAAACAAATATAAAATTACATGATTTATAAATAAAAACAGAGAACTTAGACCGGCTTTTCTTGCACGCGATCGCTGCTTGCTTTACTTGCGAATTCTATGAATACCCAATAGAAACTTGTGTTAAGGCCGCTTTAGACGACAGCATTTATGATACGATGAATCTTGCGATTAGCAGTAGTGCCAGAGTGTGAAAGCAAGAATGCTACAATAGGGCAAGATGCTATGGTATAAATCCATAACTTTTTTTCCTATTACGCTGGCACACTGTTTTCGCTAAGATTCATCGTACGAGAAATAGTATCGTCTAAAGCGGCCTTTACATGTAGAATAAGTACTTAAACGCTTGTTTCAATTAACTATTCAGCCAAATCGCAAGTAAAGTAAACGCCGAGCGCCTATATGAAAAGCCAGCCTTAGTCATGTTATCAAGCAAGCAAAGAAGTTGGTTCGGATTTTTGTAGTAGAAAGTCACACAGAAAGATTTATTTTACTAAAATAATCATCTCAACTTGATATAAGTTTCCAAATTTTCTCTTTTTACAAAAGAGTGGAAATGAACGGAAACTTCTCGGATTATCACATCCGCTTTGAAGTAGGGCGTGTTCGAAATTCAGGAATGTCTCCGAACTGAAATCTGTATTCCGAAACCACAATACTTTTTCGTGCGTGAATGATTCTGGAATGTATGAATTACCGTACGTTAAATATGGGTATTCCGAAATTTCGGAAAGTCAAATTTCTAGAAATGTGACTGTCTGTTATTCTCACTTAAAGAGGTTTTACTGTACTAAGAACAGTAGCGGATGTTGACACTTTGCTGTGACCTTAGGCAGTTCTAAGAGAGGTTTTCCTACCTAGTTATTCCCCCATATTCTACTTAACTACTCCCCCTCCCAGCAACACAAGTCATCAGGCGAAATTCAGCATTTTAGATTCTGAAATAACACAAATATCAATTAATACCGATAAGAAGATTGCAGTACAAAATAGTTCGATTTCAGAACTGCATTCTCAATTGCAATAAATTATAACCTGGAAGAATGCTATACAGAGTAAGGACACTTTGAAAAGGCCTTTGTCATATTGAGACTCTGCTTCTGATAAACGGTCTGATCACCACGAACGTGTTTAAGATTACCCTCAAGCCCAATTTTCAGTAAGATGTGAAGTTACAGCTCATGATAGACCATTGGATTACAGACCTGATTATCAATCTATTCCTTACTTCAAATGGCAGTACAAGCACTATAACCAAGTTAAGTTCCGTAGTCTAAACGTGAGTTATTTTAACCATGAATTTTACCATCGCAACAATCTTAGTAATCTAAACAAGACATAACAGTATAAGTTTACGTAATCTTGTTTTGTTTGTATGACCCCTGATTGTACATAAGGGTCATTCTATGTCAACTGGTCTAAATTTAGGAAAGTGTCCCACTTCACCAACACCGATTTTGACGAAACTTTGTGTGCTTAATCTTACATGACTCCAAGTCAGTTTTAAAAAGTTAAAGATTCGCCAGTGGAGATAGCTCTTTGATACCACGCTGCGACCGTATACAGTATCCATCTGAAATTGTCGCAACTTCGAGTCAAAATATTTTCACGCTTATTTGAGCAAAACAAATTAAACTTAGCGACTGTATACAACTTATTCCGGTCTATTAAATGAAACTAACGAGGATTTTTATTTATCATCAGTTGGCTATATAAAGCGTCGCAAAATGAACTCGTTAAAGAATTTCAAAGTTTATCCTTATGTGGCTCAGGTAAAGCTATCCCTGTAAATTTTCATCTATTATTTCGTAACCTTTCTCAAATATATAATTTCAGCTTATTAGCTTTACTTGTTACTTTATAATTTCACTTTAAATTTTGGAATATTGTGCAAAATATGAACATGAGCTATTGTTAAGTCTTTCGCGAAAAAGAGCCACCTTCATTTTCAAACCAACGTCATCAGAAAGTCAACTCGTAAGAAAGTTGACTTCATTTTTTAACGCTAGTAAACTGTCTCAGAAAATAAGGGTCAAAGTCAAGAAGCCATTGGATCGGTCAGACCATTTGATATCGACCAGCATGGTTGTCTGACCTTCAAATAATAATAATAATAATAAATTTACACTTAGTTCAAAACGAGTATTCTTATATTTCTATCCTAACTGATTGATTAATGGCAGCCATTTGTGTATTGCGGTGCTTATAAAAAAATGTGTTTGCAGACATTTACTTAAAATGAAATATCTGCTGACTGTTTTTTCATAGGACATTCGAATAAAAACCATCATTTCATCTAAAGTTTGCCTGATAATTTTAGTTCTCTTCATGAAAAGCCTAAAACAAAATCTAACTGGTCAAAATGTATCCAAATTAGATTGTTGGAATAGAAAAAAGACGCTGTTTTGCACGGAAGGAGCTAAATTTCAAAGTTGCTTTCTGATAGAGATATAGTTAAGTAAAAAGATTTGTTCTAATTACTCAGTTTTGTCGTCATAGCTTAAGAAAAGAAAGAACGATTATTATTGTTTGATTTAAGATGTTTGTGTTATAAAGCGTATTATAAAGTGTTGCAGTGTTTTATATAATAGATTTACATCATGAAAATTCAAAATTAACTGTGATAACAACATCAAATGCGACAGTGACAAGAGAGTTGAGAGACTGACAGCTATGGCGGATAGAAATCATAACAATCAATAATTAACTGACCTTAAAACATCAATTATTAAGACTGTTAGACTACAAAACTGTATTATATTATAAATATTATTATCAAACAGCAATTAATAAAACGAAAGTGCAATGGATGGGCATAATTAGCCATTTCCGCGCTAGATTAGAAAATAAGAATACGAATAAGATGTCTGTTCTTGACAGTTATCCAAGACCACGGACAGTTGGTCCGTGAAAGTTCATTTATGTTTTCCTTTGCTGAAATTTGAATAATGGACGTAAAACGAAAAGCGGGAAACTCCACTTGGATTGAGCCTTAAGACAGTTCTGCACGTAATATTAAAAATGCGCTTGGTACCCTTGCTTCTTTTTTCTTTCATAGTTTCTCTTGTCAATCGCTAGAGGGCAGGGAAACTTATACCATATCAAATACATGGCAGCGTGCTATCTATAGTATTCTTTATCTATGCAGTTATCTGCTGTCAATGGAATACTTATTGGATGGAACTGATTCTATAATCTTAATTTATATTCAGCTATTATGGTAGTATGCACATAAGTATTTAAGAATCATAATCTTTGATTTATTATGCGATTGAAGATGCATTGAAAAGCAAATATTTGAAGAATAGTTTATGTACGAATCACCTAGCAACTAATTAATGATTCAATACTTGATGTCTTCAGAAATCGTTGGCATTCCTTTAGTATCTGTTGCTAATAAATTTAACCTTGTTTATATTACGAAATCTCGACCCAAGTTGAGTTATGTTTTAAACTTCACTTTAGCTTAAATCTAAAGTTCAGGATATTGTACTACTTTCTTGTATACTATTTACATACTAAAGTATATTGAAGGTGTACAGGATATGAAGGCAGATGTGTGATCCCTTATTCTTTCGGGGATTTTTATAGTTGTACCATTTCTCCCTCCAGAGATAATAAGCATCCAATTATCATAAAATACAAAGTTTGGATTTTTAAAACTTCGTAAATTCATTACTAACTTAATGAAAAGAAAGTGGACATTGTTATCAATGGAAATGTTACCGTTGATTCCCACTAGTCACATGAGTAGATGTATGCAACGAACTTACAGGACTTGTATCGTCGTGCTTATAGACGTTGACTCTGAGGAGGCGTCCTCCGGGGCTCACAGTGGTGAGAGTCTCGTCGTCGACCATGGCACCGCTCAGCACTCCAAAGGGAACCAAATGGTAAAGCAGGATGGAACGCAATCGCTCGACATCTGATACCAGCAATTCCATCAAAGTATGAGGCATCAACTTAAATCCTGCATCTACAGGAACGAATAAAGTGAAGTTACCTGAAAATAAATTCAGAAAATTATTATTTCTTTTTTAATTAAATACATTTGTTACGCAAATTTATTCATAAATGTTATAGGGAATTGAATTGAATTGAAAATGGCTTTATTAGAGCGGGCGAGGTTCAGCCGGAGGCTGCTCTACCACCTAACCTTTGTCAAGAAGAATACATAATTAGAAATACAACACATAAAAATTTGACGAAATACAAGAGAAATAATTCAGTTAAAAATAAAGAAAAACAGAGTTACAAAATCAGTAAAATACTGTGGATTAAACAAACAAAAAACACATACATACACACACACACATACACAATAAAACACCATTACAAATTACAACCAATAATTGTGTTAATGAGCACAAAAGGACAATTTCGAACCGATTTCGCATCTGACATCTAGGTAGTAAATTTATTATGTGTACTGGAGGTTAGCTGCTGATCCTTAAGCAGGAAAAATTTTAGCGAAAGTTTAAATGATTTAAATGTTTCAATATCTCGGATAAGTTTGGGAAGCGCATTCCAGGCCTTCGCTGCCGATATTGAGAAGGATCCCTGAACCTGTTTGAGTTTGTGGTGTGGTATATCAAGCTTTTCACAGCTCCGCGTTGTATATGAATGAATATTGGACCTACTTGTGAATTTACAGTATAGGTACGGTGGAGATTTTACTTTGAGAACCTTATAGATCAAGCAACAGTACTGCAGATACCGACGCCGAGACATTGTCAAAATATTATTATTATTCATGACGGGTAAGATGTGCTGACTTTTAGGTAATCCAAAAGCGAACCGAATGCAAGAGTTATGAACCTTTTGAATAGCCATACATCTACGAGTAGAAAGAGACATTCCATACACCGCATCACAATAATCAAATAGAGGTAGAATAAGCACATTTGCAAGGTATAACTGAATATGGTGCGATAGGAAATCTTTTATTTTATATAGTTATCTTAGTACATTTAATGCTTTGAGGTACTGGGAAGTCGTGTGTGTACTCCAGCTCAGTTCCTGATCTATTGTCAGCCCAAGATTTTTTATATTCGGAGAGAAAGAGACATAAGAATCCATAATACGCACTTTTAGTTCCGAATGGTTTATCTTGTTTAACTGTTGTTGGGTTGCCAGAAGAGTAAACGCGCATTTCACTGGATTGATGAGAAGACCATTATCATGACACCAGTTTGACACGGCCGCGAGGTCCTCATTAAGAAGTTCCACTGTTCGCATAATGTATTGTGGCGGTGAGGAAATAATTAGTTGCGTGTCGTCTGCATAAAAATGTGCAGATGAGTGCCTGACGACATTCATGAGATCTGTGGTATAAATAGAAAATAATAGTGGAGCTAATATAGATCCCTGCG
Source organism: Lepisma saccharinum (assembly GCA_022664845.1). NCBI lineage: Eukaryota > Metazoa > Arthropoda > Insecta > Zygentoma > Lepismatidae > Lepisma > Lepisma saccharinum. Next base: position 58,032 of record JAGDQP010002469.1, read on the forward strand.
GTACACCTGCTCTAACAAGTAATTGCTCAGATAGAGCATAATGCGCTGCCTTGAGACATGTCTGTTGTTTTCTGTTTTTCAGATATGATTCGAACCACATAATCGCGGTATCAGAAAAATTGTAATATTTCATTTTTGCTAAGAGTACGCCGTGGTGGACTAGATCAAATGCTTTCGTGAGATCCAGTAGTTGCATGTTTACTACATGTGAGTTGTCTATTGCGTGTAGTACATCATCTGTAACTTGTAATAAAGCTTAAGTGGTGCTAAAATGCTTACGAAAGCCAGATTGAAAGATTGGTAAGAGAGCAGTACTATTAACATGATCAGTTAATTGCTGAAAAACTATTGCTTCCAAAACTATTGCTGATAGGTCTCAAATCGTTTAAGGATTTTACTGGATTTTTCTTTGCAAGGGGCACAACTTTAGCGAGCTTCCACGCACTAGGAAAGCAGCCGTTAGAAAGCGAGAAGTTTATGACATGTGTTAGTGGGGCTAAGATGAAGGGCATCGCGAGCTCAAGCATTTTTTCAGTTACTCCATCAAGTGAAGCAACATTAGATTTAATTTTATATACAGCCTTTTTCGCTTCGTTTATATCCACAAGTTTTGGATGAAAAGGATTACCAGAGTATGGGAGATTTTGAGATTTAAATTTCAGTATTTGTTGGTCAAAGATATCTTCACTAGTAGCTGAAACGCGATGGGAGTTGACAAAGTGATGATTCACATCATTTGGATCGTTCAGCACTGTAGGCAGAACAGGTAGAGTATTTTTATTGCACAAACCAAGTTCGCGTATTATTTTCCAGGTATTGTGTATGCTAACGCTACACTTTATGCGATGAGAGAAATATGCGACTTTTTCTTGCCGAACCACAGTTGTTGTGAAATTACGCAGTCTCTTGTATTCATCCCAATCCTGAAGGGCTCTGGTACGTTTGAACTTTTGGTGGGCACGATCACGGAGTTTCATTAGTAGCTTTGTATTGCTTGAAATGTACGGTAATTTGCATTTAGTGATTTTCGTTGTTTTAATTGGAGCATGTACATCAAAAAGGTTTGTGAGAGTTTTTTGTAAAAAGTTTACTTTATCGTTTATCGATTCGCATAATTCGACATCGTCCCAGTTTGTGTTTTCAGCATCACGGTAGAATAATTCCTCGTTGAAAGTGGCATAGTTCCGAAAACGAATAGTTTCAGTTGAGCGCCTAGGGATGCAGGCAGTATTGAGTGCTACGAACGTGACACAATGGTCGGACGTACCAATGGGGGCTTTAACACCATATGACTGAACCATCTGGGCACTGTCAGTAATGATTAAATCCAGTAATGACTCACTGGATTCAGTTATTCTAGTTGGCTCATCAAGTAATTGAGTTAGCTGTAATGATTCCAAGATTGATTTTAAGTAAACAGTTTCAGATTTTTCTGGACAGAGTTGATCGGCATTTAGATCGACTACATAAAGATTATCCACTTGAGGGTAGAGATCTGTTAGAATGTCTTCAATAACTGATAGTTCACTATATGGTGTACTGGGTGGCTTATATAGCGAAACAATGCCTATTGACAGTGAGCTTAATTTAATAATGACGTTGATATATTCTATGCGATTAAAATTAGAGTCTGAATTCAGAGTTACAGTTTTAAGGTCCAGGTTCTCTAGATAGTATAATATAACTCCACCAACTCTAGATCCTCTATCTTGAAGAAAACATCATATCTGTACATCGGAGGTAAACTGCACTATGACATTGTCTTGCCAAACTCGACCTGAGTACATAGTTTTGAGCATTTGAGCACACTCTTCCTTGAGATATACACAACTATGTCATGTTTGTTTTGTAGAAGACTGGCAATTTATAACACAACATTGAATCGCAAAAAATGTGAAAGAGTGTTCAAATCAACAAATCTGTGAACTGAACTCGAGTTTTGCGAAAAGTGACGTTGTGTTACCTCCGAGGTACTGATTTACGGAGGGGATTGGCGCCCACTTCAGGAAAAAATTTAACATCTCTGTACTTTTATATCCTTTTGCAATAAATTAAAGATGGATTTGTAGGGCATAGTCTAGTTAACAAATACCACGAAAATCTTCTGTTGAAAACAATGCACAGGAATCAGTACATGTTCTTGAATCGCACCATCTGTGTTCGGGTCATGGCGCCTATGTTCGGGTAATGCTACCTATGTCAGTGGATCACGTTCAAATTACGATTCTTGGACATTATACATAAAGAGGTAATATTTTAAAAGTAGAACTAATTATTTAGGTCAGTTACAGGAATTAGAGGCAAATATTGTGTGTGGTAATTGTACTTTTAACGCTGAAACTTCAAGTAGCTTCCATGATGCGTAATTATTGCATGTTAAATATTCACTAAAGTATAACAAACTTGCTTTTTGGTTCAATGTAACTACTATTTAGATTATCGAGAGTAAACAAAAAGGAAAGCGTATGTTTCTGTACATTGTCGACTGCCTTGGGGAAATAGCCCTTTTTCATAGTGCTGACAAATTACCGTTTTCACCTTACACTTTTTAGAAGTGAGAAGAAATTATAAACATTTGACTCTCTTGATATCAATAGGTTCAACTAGAACAATATTCCAATACAGAAAAAAAATATTACTAATACTTATTACTTTGACAACAACATCATATTCGAATTATAACGCAGTAGCTCAAAATACTTTCCTCCACATAAAAAACAAAACAAAACAGAAATAGTGCAAAATGTCTTTCCCTGTTGAATGCCCACTCACAGCTCTAGGATATGATACTTTAAGGGTTGATTCCACATTCGTACTTTCCAGATAATTTGATGGGCGGCATTACCTCACTTTCCTGTATTTACTGCTGAAGTTAGAAAAATATTTGAGACGGAACGGTGCAATGATAAACCCATAAACGTATAGAAAGGCAGTTTTACTTAATTTTACAATAGCAGAAAGGGTAACCATGAACCTTTCAGCATGAAGGATGTGATTTAAGAGTGTCATAGCAATAGCTAAAACACGTGTAACAATGGTGGCTTGTGATAAAAAAGGAAATATATTATATAGTTAATACAAATTGTCACAAGAATACAAGACCGTGATGCTACTAATAGTTCAACTTATTGTCAAAATATATTTCGATAACGCTTTTGAGATTATTACATCTGTACATTCGTGAATTTATGACGGTGAACTCCGTTCCGGCGCGTTCCTGTCCAACTTCAGCACTGATATCACGAAGAACGGCAGTTCTTTGAGTGACGCTAAGCAACGAGTCTGTTAGCGGCACTGACATATATACAATTAATTTCGGATCTAGCAAACTATAAGCCCGATTTTGATGCTTGAACTTGCATTTGAAAACTCTTTGCAATACTAAGACACAGAAAAAAATGGATCGGTAGAACCTCCCTTTGTGAAAAGAAAAGACTTTGAGGATCAACAATTAAGGTCTTCGAAGATAACAATTATGACTGGGACATCAGGTTTGACGATGACGATGTACGGAGTGCCCTGCTTAAAGAGTTGAAACGGACTGTAAAGATGCTTTTGCCGATGAAGTTCATACTGAAGATCAATTCTTGTCAGCGAGTGAAGTCGATAAACAGGCTCGTACCCAGAATTTGGGTTTGGGAGGGCTTCTGGGGGGTCCACCGCGTGCCTGGGTATGAAATGTATATTAAATATATATAAATTACGTCTGAAGTTATACTATTTTTCCATAAATCTCTTAGTTTTGGGGGTCCGGACCCACCCCCTAAATACGTCCCTGTCAATGAAACACCTTTGCAATCAGCTTCCTATTCATGATATAAAATTTGTTTGACGTCGATACTCTACAGCTGCCTCGTGCACTGAACAATGGTATTTTCGGTCCCTTGATACCAGAGCTATAGAAAAAGGAACCTTATAATTTCGGTTAGGCCGTCCGTGTCCACTAATTAAATCTCAGGAACCACAAGAGGTAGAGGGATATTTGAAGTGTCGTTGGGAAGGTATCGGCTAGACTAGCTCAGAGTCTCTGGAATCGTCTTGATTGGTGCAGTGTTGCCAACCTATATTTTGAAATAATTTATTTACTTAAAATGATCCCATCTCGTTATACTTGTATGTACCAAACTTTGCATCAACATTATTCGACACAATAATAACAAACTGTGGGTGTCCTGTCCCCAAGCACCTCGTTGTCAGTGTTGCCAACCCGTGTCTAGAAATATAATTTAGAACCACAAGATGTAGAGACGTGGTTGTGATATCGTTGGAAAAGTTTTGGCTTGACCAGCTCAGATCCAACAGAACCATTATGATCAGGATCCGCAATCAATGTTGCCAACCATATAAAAATATTAATATTCATTTTCTTTTTAATATGCTTCCATAATGCTAGACTTATTTGCATAAAACTTGGCAAAAATATTATTCGACCCAGTAGAAAAGAACTGAGGGCTTGCTCAGTCCTAAGCACTCCCGTTGTTATTGGTGCCAACCTATTTTATATATAAGAAAAAAGAGTCATTGTGCGGCTGAGATGCGATCAAGGGACTGAGCCTTTGGCATTATTGGCAGAATCGCAGTACTACCAAAGAAAATAATAAGTACCTCTTGCTATACTGTCCGTAGTGTACAAAAAGACTTATGCTGCCATCTGACGAGTAGGTCGGCGAACGGGAATAAGATCATGTGATACCGCCCCGAAATATAATTGGCGGGAAATTATTAATTTTTGTTGGCTAAGATTTCCAATGAAGTATTCGACCACAATAGTTGTTATGTTCCATAAAAAATGTTTAATAAATTTAATATTGTTTACGTTCTATATTGGTTTATAGTCTTTTCTATTCTTTATAAATAGATTGCTCTTTATCTCATCTTTGTCTTCTAAACTTATGTTTTCTCTTGATTTTATATCCATTTTCTTCTGCACGAGGTCATGGATCTAAATACGGAACTACTTCTAGTGACCCGAAATTGAAGCCAGCACAAACCATCAGTACCTGGCAGGTGTAATTGATTAAAAAAACAACAACTGAACATCACGTTCCGTACAATACCATATTTAAAATCTTCCTCCTCTCTTCCTTAGTCTAGATCTTCATCCATTCGTTGCTTCAACATACCCAGGTATAGGCCAACCAATAAGACGCAAGTAAATCCCAATTCACCAGGCAAGATTAATCGAAAACCGACATCAAGTTGACCCAGCTTAATTGTATTGGGCCAGTCCATCCGTCTATCGTATTTACATCCATGGTGCGAGGCAAAAGAGTTCTTCTTCTTCTTCGTTTAGTTACATAGATAAAGAATGACGGTTGGTTGGTTAGAAACAAGGATGGTTTAATAGAGAATTTCCTTGTAGCTATCTCATACGCAGAGAAAGAATGAAGCGGCAGCCAAAAAAAACTTAGCATCGACCAAGGCAACGTACCTAATTGGTTAGCGAACAACTAGACACCTTGTTGCTATCTTTCTTAGCCGAAAACAATGTTTTTGATTGGAGTCAGTGGGATAACTGGACGGGACTAAGCTGTGACATTTGGCTTCATGTTCTTGACAAAATCGCATATCCTCTATTGGAACATTTTTGATTAGAAACTGAAGGCATCAACTCTGGCCGCAACTGTCCCTACTATAGAGTACTGGTAGAGACATCTACAGGGTTACGCGAGAACTTCTAGTAATCATTTCTTGTTAATTTTCTGTGGTACTACCTTGTTTTCCAGAAACTGCAAATAAGTAGTTCAAAACATCTTTACCCGATTTACAACATACGTATCATTTTTCTACTGTTATTGAATGTATCGAGCTCAGATAACTATATCTTTGTTGCCAGATATCCAGCTATCTTATCCATTGTCCATTTATCTTAAATACTAGAAATAAAGGGGAAAAATGGGGACCTTTTCCAAAAAAATACAAAATTTTAAATATATATATATATATATATATTTTTAGGTTGTTCCCCATTTTTTCTTTTCTTTTTTTTTTATATATTCCAAATCAATTTCCACTAATTTCAAATTTCGTTAGCAGGATCATTGGTAAACAATATAAAGTTTGTTTGACGTCAGTAAGTGCACAGAAGGGACCATATAATGCTCTGAGGTAAGTGCAATAGAAGTGATACTAAACGCATTTCTTTCGTATAATGCAAAATGTAAAATTTCACTTTATAATGGCTTGGTGCTGTTGGGTAGGTGAAATGGGCTCGGTCGCTTAAAGGTTAACGTTACACGAGCACAGTCTAGGAGTAGAACTTACCTCAGCTTTCCCAACCTTAGTCGGGAATAGAAATTTAGTTTAAGAAGTTAAAACGAGAATATTATTGCTTTACATTAAATCTTCTCAAATTTAATTTTTCTTTCTAGATTTTTTCTTTTTCTATTTCATTTTTTTTTAAATTTGGATTTTCATTTCTTAATTTGTTTCTTTTTTTTTATTTTCGAGAGAAAAAACGGATTCTCGAAAAAAATCGGTTTTCGTTTTGTCGATTTTTTTTTCTGAAAGCTTTTTTTTTGTGCTTCCCGAAAAGTCTTTCGTTTTCCATTTTTCGACATAGATGGTTTTTTTTCGCAAAATGATGTCCATAATTGACAGATAATAACACAAGGGAAGGTCGTCGCCTTACCAGAGCAAATGCGGTCAAATTAATCAGAGGTCTCTAAAACCAAATCTGAAGTTAATATCTACTTCGTTCAGGCACTAACTATCCTGCGTTACAGACATTCAGGGGAACCAAATAATTTGAAGCTTCGCCAAAAAACGAACTTCTTGGCTCCACAGCCTACATAGTAAAAAATAGCTGTGTTAATTCAACACAATGCGGTGTCCCATCGTGACTACCACTTTTTGTGTTAAATCAACACAACACACGGTGTTGATTTCGGTACTGGGAAAAAAATGTACAGCTGCAACAAGATTTGAATATGGATTGTTGAGTTAGAAGTCCAGTATCTTACCGTCTGAGCTCTTAGAACACAGTAGTTGGAATTTCAAACGTAGTAAGTCGTTTTCATATTTCAGCAGTTCCTGTCATAAAGAAAAAAAGTCAGCAATCGACTTAGAAAAGTGCTACTGTTATAACGGATAACCCATACTAACAAACAATTATGGCTTCCTTGGAAAAGCAGGAATATAGTAAATGCAAGAAGGCATTATCTTTTAGTTAAGTTGAGCAAAGAGCTGGACAATTAAAAAAAAAAGGAATATAAATGGAAAAGAAAACAAGACAAGAATCAGATTCAGAAGAATCCAGGATGATGTTTTATGATTTAGATCCGTGTGATGATGAAGATAGTTACTTTGATGCGCCAGCTGCACAACAAAAGGCAGATGGTGATCTGAACACACAGGGAGACCTATGGGTTATGTGTATCATGTGTTCGAGGTGAGCACATAAAGAATGCGCTGGTGCAGAAAAGGAGGACTATCTCTGACTTTTGTAAATATACATTTATCATCGCTATATCACTCTTGAACATTATTTTGAACTGTTAAAATTTCTTCTTAATTATTTAAGATAACTCTAAAGGGTAGCACATATTTAGACCAGTGTTTCAAAAGTCAATATTATGGCATCTCTGTAAAATATGCGTTTAATATCATAGTTATCAGTTTCTAAGCTAAATTTACAACTACTTTATAAAGGAAACACATCTCAGACATATTTGCAGTTGTTGTTCAGTACATTCCTTGGAACATTTTGGAGATATTCGAAAAGTGAAAATAGCCCGTATTTGGAAATTCTCCTGTAATAATACTCTGAAAAGCACAATAGACCGAAAAAGTTACTTCTTTCCATCGAGCAGTCTATGGCTAGAAAGCTGGACTTTGAAGAAGTGATAGATAAGTTTGTTGGAATCAAAGCAAGAAGAAAGGAATTTTCAAGTTTGAAAAGTGTTAAATAATATTTTCCTTATGTTAAGGACGTCAGTTAGAAATCAAAGGAAGGGGACCACCATGAGAATTTGCCAGAGGGCTGGAAGCCTCAAGTTACGCCGTGCCCCGGTAGCAAGCTGACTATTGTGCATTATGTCTTATTATTCATGTATTTGTTTTGTAACTTGCGTATGTGTTACATCGGTGGTGCAGAACTTCTTGCGTAATTTTAAGAGTCCATCCATAGCAGTGTGTGCTGTTACTGCCATCCGTTGCAGTCACCTTGAGTTACCTTGACAGAAGAAGGAAGGTGCGTGCTTATATTTCCATGAAGAGTCACCAAAGAGGAAAAAATAGGAGAAAAAGACAATCTTGTATCCTCTTCCGCTTGTAGGTCAGAAAGCAAACACGAAATGGTGTTCAACTGAAATGTTATTCATCGTCTTACACTGTGTATGCATTGTAGGAGCGTTTTCAACTTTTCTTTTGAGTTGTTACTGCGAGGAGTCGCACGTCCAAGTCCTGCTATGGCAGTCCTTCTGACCATTGACCCCTATCTAAAAGCGATACTGGACTGATTGATGACTCAAAAATTTAATAAGTATATGAAGCCACGGAGCGGAGGAAATAGTTACTCTCGATCGTGTACTTCCAGTCTAATCCGAAATGGACCAAATTTTCGGCTCTACCTCAGTTTTTGTACGCTTGTTATTGCTATGAGACCCGCATTTCTTTTTAACTTGTCTTAATTATTGAGCTATGCACGTACCGGACTGTCCATAAAATAATGCATTTTCTTGGCACGAATGAAAACATAGATTTAAAAAAACTGGCCGTACAGCGACATTGAGCGTAAAAAACAGCGAGAACTGAAAATGTTGTCCATATTGATTGAAAGTGAAATTAGACGGTCGAGGTTTAAAAGTTTGCTCTGGCGTCTATCTTTCGACACTAGCCGATCATTCCAGTATCGCTACATAGAATTCATTGGGTTCGTCTATAATCTGAAGCAAAGTATTAACCTCAGAATTTGACGCCAGAGCTACCTGTTGCCGCAAACTAGAGTGAATCGTGTTTAAATAAATAAATAAACCTAAACTAACCAATGGTTAGTGAACTTTATAAAACTTGAAAATTCGTATAATATATATATATATATATATATATATATATAT
>JAGDQP010002469.1:67487-104424 GCA_022664845.1 Lepisma saccharinum
TTCGGCTCTCCTCTCCCAACCCGTCTGGTCAGCGTGGGAGCAGTAGACCAACTCCTCCCTTCGGGGAGAGGCCTCATCCACTAGTGGATCGAATATGGCTGTGATTTATTTATATATATACACATAAGAAGTTATTTTTCTAAAAAAAAAATCACCCTGCCGGGAACCGAACGCAGATCATCAGATTCGTTGTCCGATATGGTATCCACAACCCTAAAGCGCCAACTTCCCAGCGGTTCTTTATGCAGCCAGCACTGTGTTACCGGGTGATCCACCACTTACATGCGGACACAAGTACAAACGATAAGGAAGTGTGTTTGCGGGTCTAGATTAACACCACGACCAAGCATCAGAGATGTCGCACGAGTGCCAGAAACTCCAACAGGAGTTCGGGAGCAGATAGTGGATAAAATGTTTGGACATAGATGCTCTTCATCTATATAAATATCTTTAATATACTTGATAGGGCCAAAGAAGCTTGCTTACATATGTATTCGTTTTTAAGCAGCCCAATATCTATTCTTGTAATTATTTGTATAACATAATTTGATAGCCCGTCGGATATGTAACTACAAGTTAGAAGATCTAATAATCATACCTTTTCATATTGGAAGATAGCTGTTTACTAATTTTCTATGTTTTTCGGGATATATTAGCAATTCCTGAGGTAGTCGAATCCCCTTATGGGGATATTCCGGACCTATCTTTGATCATTTTCAAGTTTGTTTAGGATTTGCTTTATTGGCGATGATCCCTTACGTAGGTGGCTCCCACTATAGTTAAACCTGTTTGAGCGAGGGATGATCGTGGCACGTGCATACGTTCTCGGTAGCGGACGGTATACTAAAAATAGGAAAATAACTCATCATTGGAAGCATTATACAGGGTGGTACAGACCGAGCCAAGACCTTATAATCTTAAGTGGTACGAATTATCCATACTTCGTATTCTCTTATAAACTGTGCCCGAAACAGTGGACGAACTCAATGACAGTTATAACTGCTTCACGACACGCCCATGAGTCAAAACTAGTGGCCTTGACACACCGATCATAATAGTAATGGCTATTGTAATAGAACGTTTAAAATGGCGGCGTCCCATCGGGTATAGAATCCAAGAGAAGAATCCAACCCGACCTTCCTAACCTCATCTAATCGTTCCTAAGAAGATTATTAATAAAGATAATATAAAAATGTTTTAAACAGAAGAAATGAAAAAAAAAGAATTACAATTTGGGATATTACAACTACGACAATCATTACTATTATGATCCAACACACAAGTAAAGGTGTTACTAAAAAAAGGAAATCGGTATAGATTTTATATGCACAGTTAACAAACTGCTTAGTTTTATTTCTAGAAAAAATGTTACAAAGTATTTGACACTACTAGTTTATTTTTAAAAAAACACACACACACTTAGAAAATCATGTAAAACAATAATTTTTGAACCTACAGACGTTAGGCTACGTTTTGATAAATGAATAAATAAAAAACTTGTGGAGCCGCATTCAAATGTTTATAGACATCCATCATATACATTATAATAATGAAATGTAAATAGAATTCAGACTTGAAATTCTTTCAAAATTGGGTCAATATTCTCGAAAGTAGGTCTAAACAAACTTACTTCTGTGTGGTCACGAAACAAGGAGGTAAAATAAAATAAGAATTTGTCTGCGGTCGAGGTCACAATGTTATGAGAAAGAAGTAAATCTTCTTATTGTTTGTAGCCCATTCAAACGTCAATTACACGGTTACAACGCATGTTTCCTGACGTTTTGCAGCAGATGGAGTTTGTTTTACAAGTAACGGACCTTATCTTCATTTTCTCTCGTTTTCCCCCTCCAACAAGGTTGCCAAGTCCTTCAGTTTTAAGTTCGACTTTTCACACCTTCAGAAAACATTTTTTTACAACTATTTTAATGGATAAGATTCAGAGAAGCGTGAAGCCACCACTATAACAATATCTTAAGTGGCTTTATACATCTCTGGATTTTCTTCTTACAGTAATCCTCCCAATCCAAATCACCAATCTTTTTTAAATATTATGAAATCTCTTGAACTGCTATATTTAATAGATATTTAGACTTATTTCATTGACTGGGAAGGACTTTTAAAAATCACTCTCAATTTTGTTACCGGACTGAACTTGTGAGTTCCGTAAGCCATAGAGTAAGTAAGTAACCGGACTGGAAGATTAATTACCCTACATTGTATTATTATTAATTATTTAATAATGATAGTGAAAAATAATGGTCAATAGTGAAAAAACTTTTTTCTTTATTCCAGGTGTCCTGACTCTATTTCGGTGTGCTGAAGACGTACAAACTATTTAAAAAGACACATTACCTATGTACTATTTCATCACAAATTGTACGGATGCACGTGAGTTAAAAGTCGCAGTACAGCTTTGTAATTCACAAACCGTCAAGGAAATCAAGCATCCCAAATGTAGGATGGTGGGAAAAAACTAATTTTGAAGTAGATGATACAACATGGCTGCCATCTTGAAATCCGCCATAATAGACAGAGGTCCTTGTTTTCAAATGACAAGTGACCTCGGGGTAGCCGAGAGATTAGAGCAATCGCTTTCTGTTCGCGTGGTCACGGGTTCAAATCATGCCGGGGTCAATTGAACGGAGTGGTTCGGAGCCTACTTTACCAGAAACTATAGGTCCCGTCCTTAAAGGCTTACCAGCTCATTTAGGACTTTAATAACAACCACTCAAATGGCAAGTGGGTGTATGACGTATCAAATAACATGAAAATATTCCCAGAAAGTCATACCCGCTATTACATGGTCGGAGTTATCTTCACTGAAAATTTGCTGTACATAGACCCTACATTCATTTACCCAACAGCGCCTTAAGAGGGAGGTCAAGTCTAACACCTGGAATGACCTTCTGGGAACATTCTCGTATTGTTTGATAAGTCACAAGACCCACTTGCCACTTGAAGAAAAAATACCTCTATCCAATATGGCGGATTCCAAGATGGCTGCAGGGGTAAAGCTCTGCACACCAGGGTAAAGCTTTTTTCCGCCAAACATATCAATGTATATTATACCCCAATTACCATTCACCGAGCATGCGTATATTTACTCTACTATAAAGCTTACAGTTGCTGAAGCTCTTAGAGAACGTGGGAACCACTGCAAAACTCCAACAAGGAGAAAAGATACAAAAGGCCACGAGACATATCTTCAGAGATTATTGTTCAGGCGTTACTTCGGACTTACTTGACAATCGGCTCCGATAATTTCAAAATTGAGAAACTTGTGTGGGTGAAATTAGGCTGCTTGAAAGCAGGCTGGATGAAAGCTTTGTCTACACAACATATATATTGTTTTGATAACTAGAACACGCCTTACCAGTCTCATTGTATGTTCGTGAAAAGAAAGCTATAATTGTTAGGGGGGGGGGGCAATTTCAACCCCCCCTGGGATAGTCAATTCTAGTTAGGAGCCAGGACTAAATAAATTCCAGAGGGGGATTGTTCCCCCATCCCCGGCCGTAATTCGCACCCTGGTTATACATAAAAACGAAATATTTTCAAAACTGCTTTCTATTAAAACTATTTAAAACATTATTATTATTATTATTATTATTATTATTATTATTATTATACGTATGCTTGAAATTAATTGAACGATATCTTCACGGTTGAAACAAAAAACACTACATCGCAAATACGGTCTCTCACTCCCACTGCAGTGTTGCAGTTTATCAAAGCTGACAGTTGGTCCTGTTATGAATCAGGTGGTATCAAATGTGTTTGGAATATGAATCTTAGCTAACATGGAACGAACGGAGCAATATCTACACAGTTCACGTCATATAAGAAGACATCGACGAGAGTGCATTATATAAAGGTAAAGAAGAACACTGAAGTTTCAATTGGAACGATGTGGCATCTATACATAGACTATTGATTTAACCTGCAAACAGAAGATGGGTAATAAAGTAAAACTTCAAGGAAATGGTGGAAAGATTTCAAGGATATTACTAGAGAAATAAATGCCAACAAAAAATAAAAAAGCACAAATTTTATGTAATTATTTTAATGTGTGGTAGCAATAGGTGATTTCATTTTTAACTTGATTCGGGAAGTCATCATTATTGTTAATGTTCTACTGAAAGCTGTCTTTCAACTCACATTAAGCCTTCTCCATTCAGCACTCTCCTTTTTTGCCTCAGCGTAGATTTATCTTCCTTAATATTGTCTAGGTGTTGGATTCGTCTTGTTCCTCGTTTTTCCTTATCATACTTTTATTTATATCCCTTAATGTTCAATCTCTATGCAGCTAATGCTCTAACCAGTTTCTCTCTCTTTATCGCTTCCACTATTGTTACTCTCTTCAGCGCTTCCGCATTCAGCATCTTCTGACTTCATCCCTTCTGCTTCGTGCCTATGTTTCGTTGTTGATGTTATTTTTTCGTATTTCATTTTCTCACTTGTAATAATATTTGACAGATACTTGAAACCGGATAGTTGTTCTACCTTTTCGTTTCCATTGTTGTTGATATTTGCTGTGGATCCATTTGTTCCTATTACAATTCTTTTAGTTTTCTTTGCGTTTATTTTCCATCCATGTTCTTCACAACCTCTCTGCAGCTGCTTTAACATATTCTTCAAAATTGAAAATAAAAATTGCAATAAATTCTTTGTGATTACTCTAACACCATTGCTATAAATCAAATGTAAAATAAGATTGAGTATTGTTGATGTCACAACTGTTCCACTGACATATGATTGTTCTACAACAATAAACAGCTGTTACTAAGAAATATCTTTAGTTTTTTAACTTTCGGTACGGTTCTGCTTGTGACGAAACATCCTGAATTGCCAGGAGAGTTCTTTCCCTGGTCTCTCTAATGATTTGCCACAAGGACAGATCACCATTCCGCTGACAATTCAAGATGTATCCTATATGCTCCTAAAGAGGGTTCGGACGCGAGGGATACAGACATTGAAACTCCAGTCGGTATCATCTTTGACATTTAAAACTTCTGCACTTAACTAGGTCTGTGACATTGCATCGAGGGCAACGGTGGGAAGGGAGTCATCGCCTTTGGAATAAAACCTGCCGGAAGAAATCTCAATAGATTTCTTATCCCGATGTAATGAGACCTTAGGCGATGAGGGCCTATTGCACACCAATACACTACGGTCCATTCTAGAAAAGATTGAAATTGTATCTTTCGTGATATTGTATTGAATGGACTGTGGTACAAAGCATCTTACTTGGCCCGGCAAAACTCTAGTAAGATGCATCTGAAATTAAGAACTGCAGAAGTGTCAGTCCCCTTAGCAAGCAGGTTTCTCGGATCGTATTTCATGCGTAACGAAACAGTGATTTATCCATTAAAAACTAGAAGCATATTCCATAACTCAAATCCAGAAGGAAATCCATATCCTATTACATAGATTGACTAACTATATTATATCTCATGGTAAGTACAAATGCAGCGATTATTATCACCAAGCTCCGAATTTTTGTAGGTTTCAAAAAACTAAAAATAGTTTTTATTGTTTGTTCTAGGATCTCAAACAAAGTAACATTTTATGATTTTTAAAAGGTTTTTAGCGTATTACAGCGTAGTATGTTCCGTAGTAGTTAGTTCAATATCATTGCCGTATCGAGATACGAAAATACAATCCGCAGGCGTCGAGTGGTGTAAAAGCTTTAGACAAATAAAAAAATCACTTTAAAGTTTCTACACAGTAGCGAAAATGTTTTCTTGGAGTGTTCGAATAAACCATAGAGTTAGGAATATAAATAGAGAGAACCTTAGGTTGTTTTGTAGGAGAGGGTAATGAAGCCAAGAGACGGAAGGGACGAGGCATTTCGGCCATGTTAACCCATGTTAGAGACACTCTTTTCCGAGTATCGCCTCTCTGAAATGTACTCATCCTCCTATTGAAAAAGGCAATCCTCACAGTACTGGGTATAGAAGGACTCTAATGGGGCCACACAAGATGGCTGCCGATGAACCGGAATCTAGCTTCATGTGACGTCATGTATGTTCTCTCTATTTTTTTCCTAACTCTATGGAATAAACCTTCATAACATTTGAACATATTTGAGGCAACCACTCATAGAGTTAGGAAGAAAATAGAGAGAACATATATGACGTCACATGAAGCCAAATTTCGGTTCATCGGCAGCCATCTTGTGTGGCCCCATTAGAGTCCCTCTATACCGAATACTGTGAGGATTGTTTTTTTCGATAGAGGATGAGTGCACCTGAGAGAGGCAATACTCGGAAAAGAGGGTCTCTGAATATGGGGCCACACAAGATGGCTGAAATGCCTCGTCCCTTTCGTCTCTTGGCTTCATTTCCCTCTCCTATAAAACAGCCTAAGGTTCCCTCTATTTATGTTCCTTACTCTATGCAACCACTCAATCAATTTGAAATGTTTCTGCTGTCACTGTTCACAGGGTTGACAGATACTGCGAGCTATAACTACATTTATTGTATGTGTACAATACTTTTATATTCAACCAGCCCGCGTTTAAATATTTATTCACACAGCATGAAGCATTTCTAGCATTTAAAAAACAAAAACGTTTTTCTTATTTCCAGAACAATTTTCCTGGAAAATGTTTGAACAATCTTTTTTATGTACTAAGCCAGTACATAACGGCGGTAACAGCACGTTTTATGTACTGGGAAGACTTTTAACTTAAGAAGGTTATTTTGCTAATGTTTCTATCTATCAATATTATATTTTTATAAAATAAAATTCGCCATTTTTTCCCATTATTGCTTCAAACTTTTGCTTTAATGTGCTTGGAAATAAAAATTAACGCACTTTTTTTTTCATCAACATGTATAATGATACTTTGCGATAACCTAGGTTTAACAACATTTGTTTATTATGAAGTTTATCAACACAGAATTTTTAGGTTTATCTCACAAAACTAGTAGTATCTGGTAACTCTGTGAACGAAGATAACAGCAACTTGGAAATTGATTAAGGGTCAGTTCTACAATCGACAGCTAAACTTCTAGTCAGCGCTACGTTGAGGCCAACTCTCATTTCGCGTACTCTCATTGGCCAAAATCAGTCTTGTTCTCATCTTAGCGCTGACTAGAAGTTTAGCGGACGATTGTAGAACTGTCCCTAAGACGGCATATACCAACAATTTCTGTTCTTTTAGATGTTTATGGCTTTTAAACCTATTGCAGTACAGTGTACCAACATCTATAATGATGTGTATATATTTTCTTTGTCTTGTTTTCGGCCTTTAAACTTCTGAGCAGGAAAGAACGATCGACGTTTTTCGCGGGCTTGAGACAGACTTTGTCAACATGAATTATTTCTGCACAAAAATTTACTGCTCCCATTAGAGAAACTAGATGTAAAAATTATATAAGAAGTGTTTATTTTTTAAATGCGCATTAAATACGTCAGAGGAGCGATGTCCAATAAAAGAAAAGTATAGATATACCCTGTGCGATACGCAAGCATCATGAACGGCAGGTGGGGATATGGAGGGTAGCGCTACACATATTCACGACCTACGGTACGAAGCGAGGTGGGGTGGCAAGTACGCTCGACCGCCTATACCTTCTCAAGGTACCTAGGAGTACCAGTCCACTGCAAAAAAATGGCTGCGCTAACGCAATAGTTTTCGGTGTCCCAGGGCGACCAGCACCTTTTTGTGTCAAATCAACATGACAAACACTGTTGATTTCTGTCATTCAACACAATGGGTGGTCAATGTTGATTCAACACAATGCTGTGCGTCGTAGCAACACTATCACAGTAGTGAATCACCGAAATCACACAGTGTTGATTAAACGAAAAAGATAGAAAAAGAAGAAAAAAGTTGTGGCATTCCCTTGGAATCGAAAAGTGTTGAATTAATTGTTCAAGGTTTTTTCATTGTAGGGTAAACGCACCAATTTTTGGCGCATTGAGACCACTGTCGTTCACTATACATTTTCGATACATGAAACCGTGTTATTGACACTGCTAATCCCGGTAGTTGGCACCCCTAACAAATATTTGTTAATGTGAAGACGCGACCTGTGTGAAAATACTAGCGTAGCGATCGTTTTTTGTTTGTTTCTTTGTTTTAAAAGTTAGAGTGACTATGTTAGGAATCTGAAAAAAAATATTTTTTAAAAAAGCTTCTAATTATTTGCTCCCATGGCAATTAAATTGGCACTGTGGAAAAATGGCATACAAGTCATTGTCTGCCCCTAGTAGCAATAACTGGTATGAATAATTTACATACTTTTCCCATGTCTTAACAGAAGACCAAACTGCCAGTCGCTGAACAAATGATTGACGTTGCTACTTATAGTTCGAGCTCTGCGCCTGCGCGAGAGTGGTCTACGCCTTATTTCCATGTTGGCTTTCTTTAGACGGGAGCCAGGTCAATTAGTTCGTTTAAAAATATCAGCGTGCAGATGCGTTAAAGAATAATAATAGAAAATGACAAAATATTTGTTACGAAATATTTTCTTTTATATTTTCTCACAAAACGAAGTTCTATAGTTTAATCAATAACAATGGCATCATCATCAACTATTATTATTATTATGGTATTCTGCAAGGATCCCCACTCGGCCCTATATTATTTAATATATCCATTAACGATCTGTGCAATAGGGTAAATTATGCAACACCGTTACTTTATGCAGACGATTTGAAACAACTACTTGGTAAAATTACAAATTATAAAGACAGTAAGAGTACAGGAGGATCTTAATGCGGTAGCCAAATGGTGTCAAAATAACAAAATGGAAGTAAATACGAAGAAAACAAATGTTATCAGCTATACCCGAAAACATTCCAAGTACTTACAGTATAATGGGTGACGTTTTAAATGGAGTGCAAACTGCGAAAGATCTAGGTATTAATTTCGTCTCTAAAGGTAAATTTAATGAACACAGACATTTTAGCGCAAGAGTCAAAGAGAAAAATAGGTTATATATTCAATCAACGGGTGAGTTAACAAGACTAAAAACGTAGGCTCTATTTTAAAAATTGCTTGCTAAAGCGTTTCTTGAATTTGGAATAACAATTTGGTACCAAGACACCATAACCAAGCAAAAATTGAATCAATTGAAAAATTATTTATTAGAATTTTATGTTTCAAGTTTGAGTTACCGTATTATAAGTATCGCTACGAATATTGGTGCAATTTTCTTGGGCTTTGTGCAGTAGAAGAAAACATATTGATAAATAATTTATTGAAGATTTATATTATCAAATAAAATCGGTAGATCATTCTTATTAGGAAAGATTGGTATTCACGTGCCAACACATAATTGTCAGAATTACAAATTCCTAATTAACATGGAAATAAACAAAAATATTTTAGCCAGAATGATTGATAACGACAACTATTCTGAAAAGAATGACAGGACTTGAATACGAAACTAATATAACATTTTAGTATAGTTTATTGTTTTAATTATAACATACTCTTCTTTTAATTATTATTATAGTATACCGTACCCTTATTTCATAGTCATTTATGCTATGCTTACCATTTTTTTTATTTAAGTGACTTTAGAACATGCTTAATGGCTTGTATCTAATCTGAATATATTTTAATGTACTCTTAAATTGTATTGTATGTGTAATATGAAACATTATATTTTAAATGTGGTTAATATCAATTGTTTAAAATTTTAGGTTTGTGTATTTATTTTTATTAATTGTATTATACTCATATAATTGTAATTATGTAAACAAGTAGGGTATCCCTGACGCGTGCTGTATTAGCGAACAAGCTGCTCATAGCATGAGAATAAAGGATTCATTAATTAAATAATTAATAAATAATAATAATAATAAGTGGTAGTATTATTAATGGAAAGACAATTCCTTGTTTTGTCCTTTGAGCGAGTCATTTTCTTTACCAGGAAGGATGTGCTTATTTGGAACTAACGATTGCATATATTATTATTATGTAATATCACATGGAAACCATAATACTACTGAAGCCTACTGCACGACCTAGCCGGTCGCGCGCTAGATTTCAGTGGGAGCGGTTCCGTGTTCTATTCCTGATGAAGCCTGAAAAATTCGGTGTTGACCCAGCATCGTGAAGACAATTGAAGACCTGAATTGCAAAACATCCCAAGTCCGCCGGAGTATTTTTTTTAGGAGCAACAAAGACAGTCCAAGGACTTAAGAAGTTATTCTATTCAGCTGAAATTATTTTGTATTGAAGAAAAGGTTTTGATTTGGAGTTAGGATGTAATATTATGTAAGTGGATAGCCCTTGGAACATAGATGCCGACGAACAGAAAAATTAAAATACGAAAAAAAGATGGACTTGAGGTGTTTTGCAATTCAGGTCTTCAATTGGGGAGCTACTTGAATGATAGAAGTAGCGGACTGTGGTCATGAAAGTCAGGCATACTACTGCATAGAGGCGTTACGCTGACCACGTAACCCTCTAATAACTTGAACGTAATACATCCGTCTGACAGGCCAAGGCCAGTAAAGGATTTTCGCGCCACCCAGTTTAATTGTAGTTTTTATTTTCACAACTAACCTTAGTTGACTACATACCGTCATATGTATCGGACACTTTTTAAAGTTTTTTTTTTTTTTAATTTACAGTCGTAATATTAATAGCACTGCAACCAAAAAATATTTTAAAATACCTATGACTTAGGTATGAGTTTGCGTACTACAAAAAGCGTATACATAATTTCAACAATGATTTAAAAAATAATAAACAATGTACGAAGTCACCCCATAATGTGGGGCGAATTCGGACAGAAGGAATTTTCCGTTTATTCCCATGTATGTCTTGTAACAGAGGTGTCATCGGACATATTTCAATGATTAGACAAAAAGAAAATACCTATACTGCTGCAAGTCACAAAATTA
Organism: Lepisma saccharinum; assembly: GCA_022664845.1. NCBI lineage: Eukaryota > Metazoa > Arthropoda > Insecta > Zygentoma > Lepismatidae > Lepisma > Lepisma saccharinum. The sequence goes on from JAGDQP010002469.1 coordinate 78,357, forward strand.
AACAAAAAACAAACAAAAATTAAACAAACGAAAGGTTTGCAACCATTCGAGTCCGGGGTAATTATTCTTGAATCGTTTTTCGATTCTGCCAATTCTATTCAGATAGCTGTTAACTAAGAGCTGGAGGTCTGTTGTTCTAAACTGGAAACTCCATTCAGCACATTTCAAAAGTCCGAGTACAACATTTCTTTCCTCTTCATCTGTCAGACATTTCTGACCTCCATGATGACCTGGATGTTTCTTTTTAACCTTGTCAAGGAGAGTACTTTTCGGTATCTGATATTAACTGGCAGTTTGTCTAATCGTCATTTTCGCTGAAGAAGCAGCACGAAGAGCTTTCTGTAGATTCTCATTGTATGTTGTTAAGACCACCTTCCTACAATCTTCTTATCATGTATGTTTGAACCATGTCCGAAGTCGCCCCATGTTTCGTTGAAAGTTTCAATAAAGAAACTTTGTGTTTCGTCGGTAACGGCTAACAGAGAAGTGATATCGGTGTTTTTTGTTTTTTTATTAACAACAGACAGGTCTACGAATTTAGACGTTCAACATTCACTGCCATCCCACGAACCCTTCTGTACAGAGAGATTTTGCCGCCACCACTCAAATATTGGGGAAAAAAAAAACGCGAAACAACAACGACAGATTCACACACTGTGACGATTGACTGAAAACCAATTGTAGTACCTTGAAACCACAGGCCTACAAACAGAGTTAGCGTGGGTCAATGAAAATTTGACGCATCGGACCCACAGACCTACTGGGGATGTTGGAAGGAAGACGATCAGGGCCTATATTATAGGTACCATCCCAGCGTTTGCCTGGTATGACAGGAAAAAACTGAAAAAAAAACCTCAGGATGTTCGGTCGCCAGGATCGATCCCAGGACTTCCCGAATGCTGAGCCAACTACAAGTATCTACTACTGAGCAACGGCCGCTCGGTCTCACAATACGAGAGTAAGACTACAATGGGAACATTGATACATACATTTTATCATCATGTGAAGGACGATTCGTCCTCTGGTCTGAGCGAAGACATTGTTCCACATGACTAACAAATATAACTACGATTATATTCATTGCATAGCTACCAAAGCTGAAACGGATCACCGGGTCAATTTTTGGACCCGGTCCCCGGTTTTTATACTCGGGCGGGACCCAGTGTGACCCGATGGGCAAAGCAGAGATTTAATATTTTTACTTATTATACTAATTTTGTAGATTTTTATGATATTCAGTGAAAATCTTGTTTTATATTGCAGATATGAGTTACATTTATTTAGGCGCATACTTTTCAAATTTCTTAGATTTTACGCATTTGTAGTCATTCTGAATATTTCTGAACGTAAAATAGTGAAGAGGATCGTAATCGTATATATCCTCATGCAGGCTAGGCTTGCAAAAAAAACACTTAAATGTTTGTCAGTAACGCTTGTTTAATTAATTTATATCTTTCAAATATATATATCTTAATAACAATAATAAATATTACTATATTTATAATAATAAATTATTATTATTATTATTTGAATGAGTGTGTACCGTAATTTTTGACAAAATACGGTAATTCTAATGCTTGCGTACGATATTTTCGATTTCAACAATTCCATCCCTGCACTGCAGCATGGCCAGTCGAAGCGTCAATCAGTAACTTTGAATGAAAACAGAGGATGCTCAAGAAGGTAGAGACTCCCCTTGTCCAAAAATTCCTCACGGAGCTGTTTCGTGCTCTGCCTTTCCTTGGGAAGAGCCAGCGCCTTCTGAGGATTTGTAGCATTGTATCGGGGAGCGAATGATGTCGTAGCCAAAACAATAAAGACAGTGGGTCTCGGTGGGTCAGTGGGCCGAGCGGAGGTCAGTGGGTCAAGCCATGCCGACCCACGACCCACTCCATCTCTGCTACAAAATATATTTTTAAGCTTTGTTACTTCTTGGAAGCATTCCGACAACATTAAACAACATTCAAAAGCTGTGTCCGAAGCCGTATGTTATAGGCCTACTGTGTGTGCAATGGAACTGAGATACAGAGTATTATTTCCTGACATTTAAGAACAAAATATTGACCTCGGGTCTTTCGATCAAGTGGTTATATCAACCAGGGGATAAAAAGGTGAATACCCTGATGATTGTGTGGTAGTACTTTTGGATCTCGGTGATTCACTACGTAATGATTTAGTTTGTACTTTGTCGTTGAAGGATCGTATATGACGTGGTAGCACAGTCGTTTAACTATACAATAAAATCAGGTAGAGTCCGTTTGACCCTTTAAGATCGATTGTTATTCTGGTTATATGATAAATAATAGAAAAACACACTTATTGACGTTTTAACCGACACCAGGCTTTATTATAAAAGTTCCATTAACTATATAACGTACAATAACTTTACATATACTAGAAAGAGTGCCCCGAATATGGACTTTACTTATGGTTCACCTCCTTTGTAATGATTATCTTCGACTTAGGATTTCGGAGTGAAAAGAGTCTAGATCATGGATACTAACTCCAGTCCAAGTTAGCAAGGTTGAGGTATACCGACTCCAGTCCAAGTCGGGGGTTAGGAAGGATCCTGACTCCAGTCCAAGTCAGGGAGGGAGAGGTGACCACTATTCGAAGCGAGTAAGTAATACTTCTTAGGCCATTGACAGGCCTTTTATTGCCTGTTTAGGTAGGCGTGTTTCCAATGTTTCCAAGGTTCACCGCTTGGTGTTAGTGTCGTCTGCTTCCTGGGTCATTTACGCAGCATTTTGTAATTCTTTCCACTCGTGGATTGTTTTTATTATGGTTGTGTTGACACACTAACCTAATGATCCACTTCCCATTACAATACCGTGATGCTTTGCGAGATTTTTAAGTTTTCACTTTGTCGATTGATGTACCATTTGGGCAGGGGGTCGCAAATCATGGCCGCATTCTTTAGTTCAAATTGGTTCGTGGTGTCCTCAAATCTTGCAACGTTAATTGAACTCATTTCCCGACGTCATACAATGATGAAATTTTGCACAGCGACGTAAGTCGGGCAACAATACAATATTCCATTGTTACTTTCATATACGTATTTATATATTTTAATATAGACATCTTTATCCTGAAATAAATAGAAGCCTGCAATGATCTTCCGTTTCGCAGGTTGCAGAACACTTTAGGATTTGAATGACAAAACATTAGCTTGAGAAAAAAAAAGTATCCGAACACCGAAATAACTCTAAACAATAATAACTTTTTAAATACACACTTTTTTTTAAACAATTCCTACTAAAAGTAAAAAATAATTTTGTTTATGCATGACTAAAAGAAAAGTATAGGGTCCGAATTCAAGAATTTATATAAAGTAACTGTACATGAGAGCGCGCCTCATGCTTTTCTTTTTAGTTATGCATAAACATTATTTTTTTTACTTCTTAGCACAAATCGTCTAAGAAAAATTTCTTAAAAAGTGATTATTATTATTATTATTATTATTATTATTATTTGTTTTTTGACCGAACGAAATAGACTCGAGATACCCTACATGTTTGCGTAGAACCAAGTTGTCCCATCCGACGGAAGCACATGCGGTGACGCGTCAGCGAAATGAAAAGGGGAAGCAAATAGATCAAATTCCTGTGGTGCTGCTTTGCTCATATTATTTGCATGGTCGTTAGAACTGAGCAGAGAAAGTAACGGAAGTAAAGCAGATGTTTGCAAAAAGCCAAAAAAAAAAAAAAAAAAAGTGAAGGCATCAGCTGTCGTGGAAACAGTGAACTGTAACAACCATTTTAACACAGCTGGATTATAATAGAAACAGGGTGTTTTAAAACTTTTGATCATTAATTGAAGGGCGAGCTCAGAAGAAAAGCAGAAAAAGTACCCTTGAAGAAATTTCGATATTTCCCTAGCAGGACAATGATATCGGATAACGCAGATATAAAGGTGCCCATTAGGGGGGCAGGGGGGGGGGCGTTTGCTCCCCTAGCCGGAGAAAATTATACTATGCAAGATAGAAAACAAAAATAAAATGTTTATATATACTGTCAACGTTTTATTTTTTATTTATATACATATTTTCAACACAACAAGCTTTGTAGCCCAATTGGAGTGTTGATTTTTAAAATGCTCATTTACAGGCATTTTTATTACAATATTTCATAATGCGTTCAAAGACGATGACAGATCACATATATCCAATTCGAAGGAAGTTCTACACATTTCATTGTAGGTAGTTACATATTCTCCAGATTGGTGATTTCATCAATGGTGGTATATTGTCCTTGCCTTTTTGCAGTGGAAGAGACCAGTGTTGTCTACGCGAGTTTTTAATGACGGGGCACGAAACTGTAACAATGATACCAAGACTGTGCAGTATAAGCCATTTTGAATTAATTTCCTAAGAAATGCTACGTCTTTGCTCTAATGAACATAAGCATAATACATTTTCTCTAATGTAGAAACGTTGTTAAATTTTCTTCCCATTCTTATTACAAATGCTAGCATTTTAAAAGCTTCATTTGTAATAGTTTTTGTGTGTCTGTTAAACGTTAATTTCATTTCAAACATGACACCAAGATATTTAACTACGTCGGGTCTACTTATGAATTTAACAATTAAATGTATAAATCGTTTTATTTGTACTGAATGATAAAATTTCGTATTAACTGCAAGTTGATTGATAACGCACCAGTTAGTAAAGTTGCCTAAACTATTCTGTAGTTTTATGGCATCTTCATGGGATTAATTTTAGTATATATTTGAGGTCATCCGCAAATAGCACTTTTTCATTATCTGGTAAGAATTGCGGTAGGTCATTAATGAACAAGAGGAATAACAACGCTCCAAGATTCGAGCCTTGAGGGACTCATGACAGTGTTGTATATTCATCAGATTTGTCTTCCTTAAATAGAACAGACTGGCTGCGATTAGTTAGATAAGAGCACATGAACCTAATCAAAGATAAAGAGAAGTAATGGTGATTTAATTTACCTAGTAATACATTGTGATTAAGTTTGTCAAAGGCCTTTTCGAAGTCAATATAAATCGCATCGACTTGCTTTCCTTTGTCCAACGAGTTTTCAAGAAACTCTGTAACAATTGTAAGGTTCGTTACCGTGTATTTTTGTGAAACAACGCCATGTTGTTTAGCTGAGATAACTGCCTTCAAATGATTAATAATTCGTTGATATACAATCAGTAGAATTTGCAAAGATTTGTAAGATTGCTATAGGCCTGTGGTTGGTAATTTCTCGTCTGTTTATTTAAGGTATAGGACAAACTAAAGCAGATTTCCATTTGTTAGGGAAAATACATGTTTTTAGTGCCAAGTTGAACGCAATCAATAGCGAATATTTAAATTTATCAATACATACGAGGGTATACCATCAGATCTGTCGTTTTGGATTTTAGATTCTTGACAGCCTTTCCTATTTCGTTCAAATGTATTTGATCAACAGGCAGTATTCAGATTTCTTCGTAACCCCTAGAATTACTATCAAAATTACTGAACGGTTGAGAAGAAGATACAAATACTGATTGGAAATACTGTGCAAACGTATTAGCTATTTCTTCATTAGTACACAAATCTGACCTTCAAATTTTAATATATTTGGGGGAAGACGTTTTGTGTTTTTAATAAATTTCCACAGTTAACCTGGATCATTATTGATATTATTTTCAGAATTTGATATAAAGGACTTATAGGATACTTTTAAGTCTTTCTTGACTTCCCTACACAGTCGAACAAATTCCTGATAGCAGGGTTTTGAATTTTGTGTTTAGACTTTATATGATATTTTTTTTTAACCTTGAACTTCCTAATAATGTCTTTAGTAAACCAGCACGGATACTTTGGGACAGAGTTTCTTTTGCAGGGAACACATTTGACAAATATTTCATAAATGATATCTTAAAGTTTACTAAGTCATTAACATTATTATACTCTTTTAAGCATTTCCAATCAACTTCCAGTATACTTTAAGGTAGGTTCAATGTACTTCATGACATGCTTCTTTTGGCGCCCTTAATTTAGTAAATATTGTACTCATTATCTTGTTGATAGCTTTTAGTAAATCATAGAAAAACTGTCACTTTATCCTTGCCTCCCCCCTGAAAACCACAAGATGGGCGCCCATGCGCAGATATGAATCATGCTTAACCGTTCTGGATCAATATCCATCGACATTGATATGATACGTTATTTCGACATCCATTGATATTTCTGAAACTTCAGAAACATGTATTTCAACCAGAGGGTAGCCAAGAGAAAAAGCTTGGTAGATTGAAATATGAAGTACAGAGAAATACCACTTTTTGAAGATGAGATCGCGCGATGACATTGGCCAACATCGTTGTGAAGACCTTTGTTTGTGTTCGAAAAGTCTATGTAATGGAAAAATAACAGCTGCTACTTCATAATAGAGTATACCCTCTGATTAACCTTACACATTACCGTATATCTTCTGCAAAGATGCATAAATGTTATCTACTTTCTTTTCGTTTATTTATTTAATTTCCATTTCCATATTCACCCAATGAGATTATTACAGTCAGGTACTTTTGGTTCCACTTGAACAAAATGTTGAGAAGGGTCGTTAGCACATTATCGCCATCTGTTGACTACAATAATAATTTTGTAAAAATAAACATGTAATGTACAGTCAATTTGAGCAGAACTTTTGCTAGCATGGGTGGTCTCCTAGTGCAGGTCTTGAGTAGTATGAGATTTAACTTGTGTTTTTAAAAGCAAGGTAGAAGTTTGAGTTTTCGATATATTGAGTAAGTCTTATAACAGGCTCAGCAAGTGAGTCTTATCTGGAATCTGATTGTTAACTGATATAGATGCTTCGTACTTGTGTGAAAGTCTCAACAATCTTCTTGTTCCTCATTCTCTCAATGCAACAAATTATGCATATAATTTCATTGTTATTGCCTCACTGGAATAATCAAGGTATTTTGATTTTTGTTTTTCTAAAAATTAAATAATTATTTCATCCCTATATTTAATAGAAAGATGCATTAAAGTTTAATGGAAACATTGTTTCCGCTTAAGATTTACAAACTAAAAGATTCACAGCGTATACCCTGTGAAAATTCTAGGACTACAGCATTGCATAATACTTCTACAGACTACATGCTCTCTGATTCAAGACATTATTCTCTCATGAAAATACGTCTATTTCACCATATTGGTTGTCTGAGTTGATGTAGTACAAAATTGCCATATTATTCTTGACGGATGGTTTCGTAGCGTACCCACATAACACTCTTGAAATCCCGTTGATTTTGTCTTGTTAGGTTTGACGTGATACGACAAATATATTTTAAGCTTGATCCAACCTTGATTTTTGCTAAATAAAATATGCTTGAACTTAACCCAATTTCAATCTTGATTATCCCTCGTCTCAACACGTAGTACAACTGCAGTGTACTAAAGCGTGTAGTTAAGATCCCTTTTATGCACGAGCGTTTCTACGCACGTAGTAAGAGAAGCATAAACAGCGTGTTTTATAAAACTGGAACCAAATGAGAGCTTATTATGCAACAGCATTGCCGTTTTCTGCTGTCACGTACTGAAAAAGAACGTTCGTGTTTTAGAGAACGCGAGAAGCAAAACAATGGGAATGATGTTTATAAACACTGATAATTAATATGCTGAGGTTATATTTTTCAGCCGGAGTAAAAATGTTGCCAGGTCTTTTAAAGTCCAGTGGTTCAGAGGCATGCATGAAAGCAAAAACACACACTGGCAACACCTCCTACTTTCTTTATTCTTCATTTCTTTTATCTTCTCCTCCCCAGATACTCTCGCGACATATAACATAAAAGAAAACTCGTTGCACCCTGTCTTTTTGTACGCGCGTAGAAACGCCTGTGCATAAAAGGGGTCTAAGCGTGACTCCAACATTTGTTGTACGTATTACAGGGATTCATTACGAAGTTCAAGCCGTATTCTATCTGGAATTCGGCTGTCTCGTCGACGTAAATAAACCAGGAAGTAACTTGAACAACCGCACTGCCATCTATGTCATGTTGTAAGTTTTATACATGCTTCACAGACATTTAATGTCGAGAGAGTGAAGAGAGGTTAGTGTTCAGGTTAGAATTGTTTCTTCATAAATGTTCCCTATTGCTTCGTTTCTCATTTTCAACATTTCATACACGCTTCACGCACATTAAATGCCAAGCGACCGTCAGCGAGCGCAGGTGGATTAGTGATCAGGTTAGATTTCTTCTTATCACACACTGTCTGTGCTCACTCATCTTTGGATGGACTGACGCCACTTTTTGACAGCCACCTGTTAGCTGTTTCTTGAACTAAAGAATTCTCAAATTGTCAGCCTGCAGGTGGTTCAGTAGGCTCGTGAGTACCTTATCGGAGTGGTGTGTAATTGGTTCCCGGTTCGGTTTCTGCCAAAGTCAGCTTTTTAAAAGTGTTATTATCTTAAAGATTTTTTCTTGGTTCTGCTTTCGAAAAATGCTCTGATTTTTGCTTATATACCAAATTCAGTGACACGTTAGTTAAAGTCAGGTCAGATTTTATTTTTCATATACCGTCAAACAGGATGACTTGAGACAGATTTTGAATCTTTGCTCAGGTTTAGACATTTTATATTCCGTTTTCGAAGGGCATTTGATATGGATTTGTGCAAATATGATTGGATATATGGTATTAACAACTTTTGTGGTCAGAAACACATTAGTTATAAATTGGAACGCATTGTCTCACGTCACTTCATTAGCTGGGGTGACTTGAGACATAAACGTAATTCGTTGAGTAGTCTCAAGCAATGTGGCTATTGCGATTCGTTGAGACAGAAATTGGTCTTTTAAATATTTTTCCAATATTACAAAGATGGTTTTAAACTATAAAACTTCAATAATATAAACATACAGTATGACATTTGGTACATTGAAGTTATCGAACTTGCACACCAGAAAGATATTTTTACGTAAACGTGAACAAATCAAACAAAGCAGCGCGCCTTAAAACTGTGTGTGGCTTAAACGTGCTCACAATATTTTCCACGTCTTCTATTGTTGGATATATGTAACCTTTCCCTTTGCATTTTCATTCACTAAACTCGCGGTCATAATATTTCTCTCGATGTTAATATTCTTCCTAGAAATCGCAAACATCGTCGTTCTTGTGATTCAAAACTGATAAATAAAATCTCCAGATTGAAGAGAGAAATGGTATCTTGTACTGAAACAGCTGTGTTTGCATTTGTGACTTCTTCCATGTTTTCATTGTTGCTGGTATCTTGCAGTTTGTTCGAGCGGTTGCATGCTTGAACTAGTGCGCACTTTTGCGCTCGAGTGGGTGGTGCAGGTTAAACTTAAATCGTTCGGATGGCAGGCACGTGTTCAACTAGTGTAACTCAAGGCAAACACTTTCTGACCCGGCTAGGCAGCGAGTGCAGGTCGAGCAACTGCAGAAAGTTGAGAGTCGTGCTGCGTTCTCTGTGAGACAAGAGATTACAGATGACGATACTTGGTATAGCAGAATGAAATTAAACATCAGCCCGTTCCAGCAAGAGCTGCACGGAATTGCACGAATAGACACTGACGTAAAATACTTAACACACTTCTATACTAACTTACACTTCAAATGCAGAGAGTGCAACACCGAGCAGACCACCCGAACAAACCGCTGGTGTAGAGCCTCATCCAAATTAGAAAATTCACCTTCCAACATGTTTTTCTCTTCTTGATCATTAGCACTTTCACAAACACTGTTCCGAAGTACCACATCAATTCGTCTTCCACGTTGCTTTCTTGTGCTGTCGCCAAATCCAACCAATTTCAGGAAATCTACAGTAGAATTAGTCCAATGTAAGGAAGAAGTAACACCTTTCTTCCCTTTCTGAGGTACACCCTAAACTGTAAACTAGCCTTGCAATCACGTAAAAACGACAACACTATCTATTCATTTGCTCTATATACGATATATGTTCAACCTATACACCTAGAATTTATTTTCCGACGGAACTAATTATAGACCCCATAGATGAAAGTTTCAACCATTATTTTTTCTTACACAATTCGACCTCAACAATGATACTCTTTTAGGAACCACATACACGTACATGACTTGCAAAATCTTCACTCAGAATACTTATCGTACACACCACAATGCAACAATTGACGATCACGCGCGAAATCTGTATCAGTTATCCATGTGACTAACTGTAAATTCCAAAATTGTACAACTGTCTCAAGTCACCCCGTTGTCTCAAATCATCCCGTTTTACGATACGCAATGAAATGATGACGTTAGAAAATTCAAATAATTATAAAAAAAAATTGTTTCTACGAAATGAAGACATTTCGAAAACCGTTTTAAGTAGCAGAAAATATCCGATTCCTTTCCCGATTCAGTAGCTACACTGGTGTTTAGCACTGAAAGTTGTCGTGCGCATGCCCCGGTGACACTTCCAGTGTTTTATGAATGCCTCGGGGCGATGGTCGTAAAAAAAACAAAAAACAAAAAAAAAACACTACAACTTGTGACACTTTGAATGTATATATATAAGTTTTATATTAAGAAAATCTCCAAAAATCACGTTTAAAACTTTGAAATTTCAATTCTTCAATAATCATTGACTTCAGAGCCCATCGTTGTGGAAAAGCGTGAAAAGCAAACCATTGAGATAAGAAATGGTTATGCAATTGTTCAATGCATCAAAACCTTTAGTTTCCGGTGTCTTTACATGAGACTCCAAAGTAAAGAATACTCATACGTCTTTCCAAAGACGTTTAATTTCTAGAGTCCTTTTCTCTCCATGACTCAGCGGCACACACAAATATCAACTAATACAATATTTCGTCATAGTCACTCAGCCGGTGACTTAAATGTTCTTTCATTTGAATAACAGATAATCACTGCATAGACTGACACTACCTTCACACGGAAATTCTAACAAACGCTAATGAGAATTACGAAATCGCTTGGGCGAAGGACTGCCTCTTTGTTATAGAAAACAGAACCTCACTATAAGCCACACTCTCACCTAACCTTCACATATCCGTCTGTCTGGAACAACTACAGTACGTGTAGTAAATCCTCTTATAGTGTTGCGATATTCATATGAGTATTCTCAAATTAATTATTGTTACTTTCAATATAATAAGCCACCCATATAATTTTAAAATACCGTGAATGGCATTTTAAAGTATTTTCGAAGAAAAAAAATATCCTTGGTATGATCTGTTAAAACACTTAAAAATTATTTTTAAATAATGACTGTAAGTTTTAAATTTAAAAGAAAAATGTTTTAGAATCATAATTAAAATATATATTTTGGAAATATTCTTGACGTGTTTTCGTTGCATGATAAAGCAAATACTTTCATAATAATAATAATAATAATAATAATAATAATAATAATAATAATCAATCTAACGTTTAGTAAAAGCACATTTTAAAATCTTCCAGCGAAATATTTTCTGAATTATGAATAAAATGTACTTTTTAAAACATTTCCAAATAGTCTTAGTTATTTATCTGGTGTACGAATATGGTTGAAAATATGGTACAGAAAATAGTTTGGGAGATGTTTTGAAAATCAATCTTACGTCTTTAATGGACAAATTATTTTGAAAATATATTTATTGCTGGGTTCCACGGATCTCGATACGGGAGGTAGATCTACTTCTAGTGACCCGAAATTGAAGCCAGCACAAGCCATAATCACCTGGATGATGAAATTGATTAAAAAAAAATGAACATCACGTTCCGTACAATATCTTATTTAAAATCTTCCAATCTTCCTCCTCTCTTCCTTAGCTAGATCTTCATTCATTCTTTGCGTCCACACACCCAGGCATAGGCCAACCAATAAGGCGCAAGTAAATCCCAAATCACCAGGCAAGATTAATCGAAAACTGGCATCAAGTTGACCCAGTTTAATTGTATTGGGCCAGTCGATCCGTCTCCCGTATCCAAATCCATTGTTGGGCTCGTGGTGTTGCCAAACTGATAGAATTTAGTCTTATTTTCTCACATCAAACTTTCAATATATTATATGTTTGGTAACCTCTAGTGACAACAAACATCACATGTGAGAGAATACAGTGTTGCGAACTATGAATAATATACAAGGGGAAATATTCAGAATGAGCGTTTTCGCTTCACATGATTTGACCTAAGCCAAAGTTGCCCAAAAGCCGTAAATAAATTGTGAAACAAATACAAAATGTATACATATGGCGAATTATCTTTACTAAAAATAGTAGGGCATACAGAATATTCAATCAACTCACGAACTGTCATGTAAAAAATAAAACTATATGTCGAATTGGCAACACATCACATTTTAATTTCTAATGCCTACTCTATCAATATAAATCAATCCGAAAACTAAGTTTGACTTTAATAAATTCTTTATGATATATCGAGAAACATGAATTTTATTTACCATTATAAGAAGTCGATTTTCTGCTCCCAGTTGGAAACCCTGTATCTCGCAAATGAAGAGGAGTTCCCATCGAGCTCTTCGTAAACGATACTGGAGTGACTACTTAGTGTTGAAAGATAGACGCCAGAGCAAATATTTTAACTCGTTTGTCCACTTCCAGTTCTAATCCAATGTGGACCAAATTTTCAGTTCTAACTCAGTTTTATGCGCTTCTTATTGCTGTGTGGCCCGATTTTTTAATTTAAGTCTTAATTTCTGAGTTATTCATGTAATGCATAGAATAGAAAATACTAAAAAGGAATATTAACATTTTTTGCCAGAATTAAGACATAAATGAAAAAAAAAACGGGTCACCGCGTTATTAAGCGTAAAAAAAAGAGTTAGAACAGAAAATTTGGTCTATGCTCTCCGCTCCCTGGCTTCATGTATTCATGAAATTTTTCAGTGGCTGCAGTAAGTCCAGTATCGTTTTTTGATAGAGGTTATTGGGAGTTCCACAGCGATACAGACATACAGTTAGGAATACGATAGAGGTAGCGCGAGGCTGTTATCTGAGTGAGGGGAGTGAAGCCAAGAGACGGAAGGGACAAGGCACTTCCCCACATTGACTGACTGAATATTTCGAGGTCTTCTTTACCGAGTATTGCCTTCTCATTCTTTCTTACGGGAAGAGAAAGTGCGCATGTCAGATGAAACATCCAAAATAGCTATTGTTGTTCGAAAAGACTGATGTTTCGCAGAGAATTGACTATTATAAAATGCTTGAAAATGTCCCAGCTGTGTTCTGCTGCATATTGTAGTCACACGACAGAAATGTGGGTTTCAAAATGATAATTGGTTGACTAACAGTATGGCTCCCACTGAACCGTAAATTTGTCTTCATGTGACATCATGAAAGCTCTCACACTCTATTGTATTCCTAACTCTATGGATAAAGATAACTTCTTGTTTCGGTGTCAGGAATTCATCTTCGAAATTTGTCGCTTAAGTTCTGTTACACTTGTATATTAAAGAAGTTCGATGGGTTCTGTTCTATTATCTAGTGCGGAAATGGCATTAATTAAGCCCATCCATTGCACATTCGTTTTAAAAAATGCTGTTTTATAATAATATTGTAATAAATTACAGTTTAACAGTCAATTTGTCTTAATAATTGATGTTTTAATGTCAGTTATTTATAAGTTCGATGAGAATTTGAACAAACGGTTTATTTTCATAGAACAATCATAAAAAGTATTACTCCGTATACTATTAATCGTATAAAAAAATCGTGCTTCCATCTGACAGATTGAGACGTCGATGTATCGGTTTGTCTGGAGTACGGACACGAGATGAAGTCGAGGAATACTATTATTGCCTTGAGAAAAATCGAATCTGATTGGCTTTCATCTTGGAGAAATATTTTCTATAAGGCATTTAATAAATTAATTAATAAAATATGCAGCAACTAATAACATCTTTTTATTCGCAAAATAACATAACCTTCAACGCTTGGAATTGAAGCGTTAAAGGTCTCTCGTTCATATTCCATATTCATATAATAAGAATCCTTTATTGTGAAATAGTTCATCATCATATTTACTATTAAAGAATCTAGAATGAAAATACGGGAAATGGCGACTAAGTAGACGCATTAAAAATGTTACCGAGCAACAGAAAATATTGATTACGATGAATGCCACGGTACCAAACATTTAATTCTTGATAGAAAGATGACAATAGTATCGGGTCTTTAGATTTCATCTTCTATTAGTTGTCAAGAGAAAGGGCTGATTTTCATGAAAGCTTTCGTTTCTTGCGATTTGGGTGAGTAGCCAATTGATACATATGTTTTATTGTAAGGTAAGTGTAAGTAACACATGTTTCAATTGGCTATTCACCCAAATCTTAAGCAAAGTAAACAACGCAAGCTTTTATGAAAATCAGTCTTTAGAATTTCCACAATAGTATAATTTTGATCAGCTGTCATTGATTAGTGACAATTGAGACAAGTCTGATTTAAGACCAGAAATGTTAAGCTTGAACGGTTTGTGCCATATAGTTTCCTAAACCTCATGAATAAAATTCAAAACAAAACTAAAGAATAAAACAAACAAACAAAAAATTATACCAGATAAACTATCAATTCAATTACCTCGCATTTCAGGTTCTATTATATAATCTATTCATACGAACGACTTCCAACAACATATTTTTATTTTAATTAATCGTTAATGCAATATCGTGAAATATTATGTTCCATTGCAAGGAAACTATTTCCGTCTCCATGTTCGGCCGAAACAAAGCAGATTTTGACTCGTGATTAAATTAACTGTTTGCTGCGTTTAATCGAAGGGAATCCACTCCTTGAATATTGGAAACTACTTGCAATACACCCGATACATTTTTATTATTAGTTGTTTTAAAAAATAAATATACATTACTTTTAACCTTCGAGCTCTACGTTACGATACTGGATGACTGCTTAGTGTCAAAAGATAGACACCAGAGCAAATATTTAACCCCAGTTGTCCACTCCCAGTCTAATCTAATATGGACCACATTTTCAGAGCTCAGTTTTTACGCTTGTTAGCGCTGTGCGCCCGTTTTTTAATTTATGCGTTTTTCCTGAGTTCTTCATCTAATAGAATGCCATACACTGCATATAATAAAAAATCCTGCAAATAATATTTACGTCTTTTTTTTTTCAAGAATTAGGACAAATCACAAAGCGAGCCGCACAGCGTTATCAAGCGTAAAAAACTTAGCTAGAACAGAAAATTTGGTTCATATTGGTTTGACTGGAAGTGGACAAACGAGATTGTATCCTCTCTGCTCGCTGGCTTCATATAGACCTATTCATGAAATTTGCAATGGCAGCAGTCTGTCCAGTATCGCGTTAAGATAGACGTAATGTTTTTAATACCTTATTTTCAGTTTCATGCATCATTCGAAACATTCAGATGAAATTTCAAGATAATTGAACCCTTATTGTGTGCATTCGTTCCCGGCATATCTGCATTATATCCTAGTGAAATTTATAAGTGAGAAAGAAAGTAAAATTGTTCGCACTTATAGTTTTATGGGCTCATTTTCAATCCCGCTTACGTTGCTTGCTTTACTTGCGATTTGGATCAATAGCCAATTGAAACGTGTTACAAAACGTAATAAAACTACGTCACGAAACACCACGTGTTTCAATAGGCTACTCACCCTAATCGCAAGCAACGGAAGCAGGCTTGAAAATGAGTCTTTAGAAGAAGAAAGTTCCCTTGCTTTCCAGAATTGGAAGGATTTGCAGCATTTCTAAAGATGCATTTTTAAACAGTAATCACACGAAGTTAGCATTGTTTTATTGCAATATAACATCAAGTTGCTCAGCGATTTTTCTGTATGCGAGTCATCAATATATTTGCAATTATCAGTAAATAATAAGCTATGTCATTGAATTTGTAGTTAAAGTCACTGCTAAGATACTCCAGACGCAATATGAAAATGAGAGGTTCAAGTGCATTGCCCTGGGACACTCTAGAATTTTAAGGTACCAGACGACACATGTGATAAAACAAATTTCTATAATGGTCTTGTATACATTGGCAATGGTGAGATTGTTAAACATATTCGAGAATTTATACAATAGACGCAAGCGGGAAATACAATACTTTGGTAAGCAAAATTATTACTTCTTTGACCAGCTACGTGCAATAAATCCATGGAATTACTGTATTGTTAAAAATGCTACTTTAAATTAATTTATTATACTAATGCGAACTAAACGCAACCTAACTTTTATTCAGATTTCAGAGGTAAATATGTTTAGTTTATAGAATTGCATGCAAGGAGCGTCCGGTGTAACACTTTAAGTATTTTTATCAATTTCTCTAAAATTGATAAAATTCATTTGTAAAGAAAAAGTTTTAAAATACTTGAAACTTTAGTCGAAAAATGTCAAAGAAACTTGCATTTAGTTACAGAAAACAACATTATGCAAATACAACGCTTGTTTGAATATCTTAAGTTCTCGCTACACGTGCATAACAGGTATGGTGTTAAAACCTATTTGTTCCGTACAATAACTTCGTCCATTTCATCACATTCATTTGAATCTAATTAACGTTTAAACTCATCAGACATCAAAATTTAACCCAATTTTGTTTTCCCATTGTTTGAACGACCGGCAATGAAGTCTCCTCCGGGATCTAACAGAAAATATTCAAACCAATCAGATCTAACCTTAATCTTTTTCTCTTTGAACAATAAAATTCCATTTCCGTTTGTCTTTCTTCATCTTCCTGTCAATGTTGCTAGACTCATTAACTTGGTTCCCTTACGAAACACCACAATAAACACTGAATGACCAATACATAGTGAGTGGATTCATTAGTAGGTTTCATCTTCTAAAGTTTTTTTTTCTGTTCTCCCTTGAGCGTGAAAGGGAAGATAATGGCAAAGCAATAGGATACCAAACTGAGAAACAAGAAACAGAATGAGATAAGGTCACCTTGTTAGATAACAAGTAGTTTTCAGCTATGTAAAGGCAATGTTTATAAACTAAGTAAAGGTTGCATCAGACGTAACGTCATTAACTTAACCAAGAATGTTAGAATTAGAGGAAAGGCTAAACTTAAAAATCTGACTGAATCTGAACGTGCCCATGTCAGGCTGCCACAGGTTCGAACTGGCCTGAGGGCCGGTGCGCCCTCAGCTAATACATAATATGACGCATTATTTTTCCTTACTAATAAATTTCTGCAATCAATGAATGGAAAACTGGTACTATTTTCTTGATTAGATACCGAGAAAAATAGATTATGAAGATCTGGTACCAATTTATCACGATTACCTCATTGATAGTGAGTAGTCTGTGGTTTGTAAATTTACTTCGTGGTATTTAGACTGAATTTTAAAATGTTTTTCTAAATCCGTCATTGAACTTTTGTTTTCATGTGTTTGTTATACAAGGTAACCAAAAAAAAAAAGTTCTTGTTGTTTTTGATAGAAAGGTATAAAGAAGATGCCACTTCCCGTTACTCCCCAACATAATCCCCATCGGCATTCAGCACCTTTTCCAACGTTCCTGCAACTGTGTGATGCCCTGGAAGGACAGTGAATGGCGAATACCTAAGCTTCTAACAAGATTGTACGAAAGCTATCTAGTCAATTTTAGAAAATATGATAGCTGAAATAAACGTCAGATTCTGCTCTACAATGTGGTTATTAACATTTGGAAATTGTTTCAAATCAAACATCCAAAAATTGAGTTTTAATAAAAGTCTACACTGTTCGTGATTGTCCTATATGGTCAGACAATGGCGAACAAGATTTCGCTAATGCATTAAGTTACATTTTACAAATATTTCCTAGTTGGCATTCTAAAGATAAATTATATGGTATACAAACAGAAGTTTATTTGATACAATGAACATTAAATTTTATGAAATTAAAGCTTGAGTTCTTTCATACTTTTCAGTGATGGAACTATGACTATTGACACCACTACATTCAGCATGTGTGCACTTCGGACAATTGTAACCTTCACATTTATATCACAAAACTCAGTTACCCCAAATTCACCGCACACACATATTACAGACGTCATTTCAGTTTATAATTATACAATCTAAGGGTGAGATTTACGTTAGGCCAAATTTCTGTGCGTGTACATGTTGGTGAGGACTGTCTCAGAACGACGAAATCGTCAATCGTTTCTTTCCTACTCTGGACTTTGAAAACAGAAAACAAGACAAAGAGAATATATTCGCATAATTGCTAACTGCAGAAATTACTATATTTTCTGGCAACAGTACACTACATACAATAGGTTTAAAAACACATGGAAAATAAACAACTAAAAGACCTTAAATGATTTACATGTGCTGTTTTCATCAATATCCAGAATTAAGGCTGCTTTCCTTGGAAGCGTGCGATTTGGTTGAATAGCCAATTGAAACACGTGTTACTTGTAATAAAACACGTGTTTAAATTGGCTACTCACCGTCATCGCAAGCAACACAAGTGTTCATGAAAATCATCCCTTACTGCTACCACTTTTCATAGGTGGCCAGATACTGTAATTATGTTAATTATATATATATATATATACACAGATGCTTATCAGAATAATGGAAACACCTGTAGTTGGCAACACGTCAGATGTATGGGTTGGCAGTGGTGTCGTGGCGACCGCAGCGCCGGACTGCTGCTGGTGGTGTGTTAGGCCGGTCTCCATACTACGTCAGGCGTCGTGGAACAGGAGTGTGCAGTGGCTGCAGCAGACGGAGGTAGTGTAAAATGGGAGACCTCTCAGAGTTTCAAAGAGGGCAAATTGTTGGTGCGCGGTTATGTGGAGTGAGTGTGACGGCAGTGGCTAGTGTGTTAGGTGTGTCGCCAGGGACAGTGTCGAAGGTGATGACGGCCTACACAACACACGGGAAAACCACATCGGGGAAGCGGAACAGTGGGCGGAAGAAAAGCATCAGTGACAGGGCACGCCGGGTATTAAAGCGCATTGTCACGCGGAACAGTCGTGCCTCTGCTGCGCAAGTGACGGAGGAACTCAATCAGCACCTCCCCCAACCTGTTTCGACAATCACAGTCCGCCGCGAATTACATGATATGAACTTACGGGGTCGTGTTGCACGGGCCAAACCTCTCATCAGGGACCAGAACGCTTTAGTACGCCGCAAATGGTGCCGCGACCATGCAACTTGGACCGTTGACGACTGGAAACGTGTGGTATGGTCGGATGAGTCACCATTCACCCTATTCCAAACCACGGGCCGTGTTTATGTGTGGAGAACGCCCAAAGAAGCGTATGATCTGTAGTGTCTCCGCCCAACTGTGAAACATGGCGGCGGCACGGTGATGCTGTGGGCCGCAATATCATGGTTTTCATTGGGTCCTGTGGTCACACTTCGCGGACGCATCACTGCCAACGATTATGTCGCAATTTTAGGAGACCACTTGCATCCTATGGTCCGGATGTTGTTCCCGGACAATGACACCATATTCCAGGATGATAATGCACCCATTCACACAGCTGGAGTTGTTGCAGCGTGGTTTGAGGAACATCGGGATGAAGTTCAACACCTCCCCTGGCCCGCCCAATCCCCAGATCTCAACATAATTGAACATCTGTGGTCCATCTTGGAAACACGACTCCGGCGACGATTTCCACCTCCATCCTCTCTCACAGAACTGGCCGATGCCCTGCACGAGGAATGATGAGGAATATTCCACTTGCTACCATTCACGACCTCTATGCCTCCATCCCACGTCGCATCAAGGCTGTTCTTAAGGCGTAGGGGGCCCGACACCATAATAATCTGGTAAGTTGCACTTTCGTTCAGGTGTTTCCATTATTCTGATAAGCATCTGTATATATATATATATACTGACACAGCATGACATATTTTTGATACACTTTCAAAATCTTCTCCTTATTTTCGAAACAGTTTCTTTCCTGAAAAATGATAGATTTATTTTAAATATTTTCTTTCGTACTAGAAAGATGTTTAACGTCAGTAGGTTATTTTGAAAAAAATATTTTCATCAATTATATATTTAAAAAAACATATATGTTTTTCACATTATATATATATATATATATATATATATATATAACAATCACGATAGTTCACAATAGGCCTATATATCATTTCAGTATTATTTCGTGCTTTTGGTGCAATGTGCTTGAAAAAAACATGCATATGTTTGTCAACATGTATAATGATACTTTTCATAAACCTTTGTTGAACAACAATAGTCTATTTTGAAGTTTATCAACACACAATATCGAGATTTAACCCACAAAGCCAATGAAAATAATTTTAGTTCTCAGTATCTGGCAACACTGTGAACAGTGATAACAGAAATAATATAAAATAAGTTGTGACAGCTTAAAAATCATTTCGGATCTTTTAGATGCTTTTATATGTTTAAATGCACTGTAGTTCATTGTGCTACAAATATACCAGTTTGTATTATAAGTATTGACGCGTATATATTCTCATTATTGACCGATGATTTCGTCGTTTTAAGGCAGTCCTAATCAACATGTACACGAATAGATATTTGGTTTAATTTATGGTAAGTCTACATTAGGTCTTGTTGATCAACATGTTTGTGTGCGATAGGATTATCTAATGACCGTGACAATCTTCAATTTTCACTCCACTTATACACATGTAGATTCATGCTTAACAAGTAACGATGCGTATGTATTCTCCTTGTCTTCAAACTTCCTAACAAGAATGAAATTGTTTATTTTGGTTTACTGCACAAAAATGTGCACTGACTTTGAACAATTTTATGAGTAACGTTTATAAATTGTCACGGTCTTTAGATAATCCTCGCGCGCACAAACATGTTGATCAACAAGGCCTAATGTAGACTCACCATTAGACTAGTTTTCCACGCAAGACGAGAAATGAGTCGTTATCGCTCTCAAAGCTGCGAGAAAGAGCTCTATTCTCGCCTCACAAGTGCGATAAGTTATTCGCTTTTCGCTCTCGCGAGAGTCTCGCAGTCATTAAGCATCTTATTAGCTTTGTAGACAATGTATTTCTGAACATCACTGAAGTTTTTATGAATAACTCATTTAAAAAAAATAAAGTCATATTGCATGAGACGTTGATCAGTAATAAGAACATTGGGAAAGGTAAGATAAAAACTTGGTAATTATTAGAGGACGGATTTTAAAGATGTTATAAACATCATTTTAGGCTTTTTAAAGAATTAGTTTAGTCCATTCAGGCTTTTATTCTTTTCTACGAGTATTACGCTTCTATTAAACTGACGATTTTTTGCATTAAAATGAAAAAAGTAGCAAAATAAATTTCAACTTCAGATACATTTTCTTGATATGTTAACGATTTACTGAACATAAAGTAAAAAAAAAAAAACTTTTGAAAAAGGAAACCAGTATTCGGTTCCTATACCCTCAATATTCAGTTAACGGTGTAGAATATCTCCGCCTTTCCATTGATTTACATTGGAATCGTTTTAATCGTTTTATGTCTCTCAGAAGAAGAATATTCAAGTTTCGCTTTCACGAAATTTGCCTTGGTGGTTATTTTGACCCTTGTAGAGTTTTGGTTTGTGAAGTTTCTTCAAATATATGAGGATAATGCATTATTAATAGTTTATCATATATATCACAATATGTCAACGGGAAAGTATACTGTTCGTGTGTAAAATATTGCATTTCTATGAAACAGCATCAGTCAAAGAAAACATGACGAAACACTAGGCGAAAACAGAAGTTAAAAGTTTCGTTCCTGAGAGACATAAGACGAGTAAAACAATTCCCATACAAAATCATACCAAGATGGCGGGGCTGATCTACACCGTTAAGGATTAGACACAAAACAAAAACTTGGAGCAGCACACTGTATAGTAAACATGAACTTTACCGCCTTTATTAAATTAAATCTTAAACCGTAATCTGTTGCATCACATCAACAATTAAATTTCTTTTCAACGCCGCATTCATTGTTAAGCCGTGTTAAAATGAAAAGTTTTACTTTGTTAACGTGGGCAATATTGTACTATACCACGCAATTATCAGCTGTGCTATACATGGCTACCACCATGAACTCTGTAAGAGTTCCACACGCCCAAATAAATCAAAATTGAATTGAATTTTATGTAAGACCTTTAAGAAAATTTGGCTCTGGCATAAAAAAAACAGCAAAGGGTGAAAGTTGAAAATAAATGCATATTCATGCACGTTTCCCCTAATAACAGTAGGAGTTTCATGTATTAATACCAACTTTTGTTTACTTTATTGAAATGTTCAATTTCGCCTCTTTTAAGTTTTTAGCTGATTTAGCCGTTCGTAGGGCCTATAGGATTCTCACATTTGATTAATAAATGACTGAAACGAAAATCTATGTTATAATAGTAATGCTAGCAAAATAAATTAAGTTAAAACCTAAGAATCCGGGTCCAAGTAATTATTATTACGATTGCAATCTTCTTTCCCGTGTGCGATATTTGGCTAGCTTGCTATTATATTAGCAGTGCTATGCAGAGATTTTGACTGCCAATAATAGGCTTTATATAAATATTTTCCTTCCCCTTGTTTACATTAAAATTACCAAATTATGGGTGATTCTTTATATTGTTTAATGTTCTGCTAGGAACATAAGAAAGGCAAGGGACGGAAGAGAATAGAGAAATAATGGTCATCATGAAGTTTTATAATACGATTTTAATATAGTAACAACATAAATAAACACTAACATTCACCATCAACCGTACACTGACTATCCCTTTCCCCGATCGTAAGACACGAAAGGTCGTGAATGTATCCGAAAGGCTCAGGAACCGACGACACCAAACACCAGAGGTGAGCGCTCTGCCAATGAGCCACCGTGACTCCATGATGAATGTTTGTGATGAGCTCATTATGTCAGGGGAAATATCTAGGTATTTTTTGTAAGAATATCGAATGGTTTACCTTCTCAGATGTTCTGTATTCTAACCTTTCAAGCAGTGATATACTTTTAATAATCTGAAGGAGTGATTGCGCCAGACTTGATTTTACACCCCCAAAAGTGAAAATCCTGGCAAAATCCCTGATCTAGGGTTGCCACCTTTTGATGAATAAATTACGGGACGCTCGAAAAGAAAAATACGGGATAATACAAAAGAATCGGGGCAAATCTGAAATATCCTAAGTAGAAAGTAGCTATTTAGGCCCTGAACTACTGTGGCTACCCGCACAATTTAAAAGCTCCATAATAGTCACAGAAAACGTCTTGCTTGCTAATATTCAAACTTCAAAACAACTGGCGCGCGGGTCGAAAATGGATATTTCAGTTTCCTAAACACAGTTGCCGTGGGTTAGTATCTGCACTGAAAAAGAAGACTGTTAATTCAACTTTTCTGTGACTCTGGGCGACCACCATTTTTTGTGTTGAATCAATGCAAAAAAAAAAAAAGTGTTTCAGTGATTCAACACAATGGATGCGTTGTGAATCCTGATTCAGCACAGCGAAGTGTCATGCAAGCACTATCACAGTGTTGAATCATCGAAATGACACAACAAACTGTGTTGATTTAACACAAAGAAATGATGGTCGCTCTGGGACACCGAAAAGTGTTGAATTAACGCAGCTATATCTTTTGCAGTGTGTTATCAACTAGAGCAAACAGAAGGCTCCTTATCCCCAGGTCTTATGTTCGGGTCAGTTTGCATAGTAAGCTGTTGGAAACCGTTTATATCTTAAAACTGTTATGTTGAAAATATGTGTGTGAACTGACTACTTATAATACATGATAATAACTGATAATACGGGACACGTAAATTTTACCTAAAATACGTAACATCTCCTATTATACGGGACAGGTGGCAACCCTACCCTGATCTCAAAAGCATTCCAAGTCTATATGCGGTCCAGTTGGGCATTTCCTCTGAGCCAACGATGGCCTATTTACAATATCCCGCCACGTCAGTAATTATCTTTAATCTATATATTGGATCCTCTTCTTTTTGCCGCTCAAACGCTGACTTGCTGGACACAAGCGTTCATGCACCTCTTTGACGGCAGCCGCCTCAAATAAAGACGTTGGCCCACCCGAATGTGGCGACATTTTGTTCATGGCGTAGAGTGGGTCCCTCAGGAAAATCATCCATAGAGAGGTATAGTGTTCTGCTGAACTGCGTGAAGAATAAACTGCGGTACCAACCTGCTTGCCGGTAGCTCTCGGCTTACCATAGTGGTAGAGTGTTGAATTGTGGATGGCGTTTGATTCCTGTCGAGGTAAAGCTTCATTATCTTTTTAAATAGCTGTACCTCATTTTATTTATACTTGTAAATATTTGCTTCCTTTTATTGTATTTTCTAATTTTTTATGCAAGTTACAAAATTTTACGCACTTCACAAAAATCGGTTAGAAAAGTCAGGATAGATTTTTTATTGTACGTAATACAAACATAAAAAATGCAATGGCATCGAGCAGTCCAATTTAAGTATAGATCATTGCGATTTTTCGGAGGTAACTCGCTCGTACTGTATCATGAATGTAAATACGGTAGACGGATCTACTTCTAGCGACCCGAAATTGAAGCCAACACAAGCCATGAGATACCTGGCAGATGTAATTGATTGAAAAAACAACTGAACTTCACGTTCCGTATAATACCATATTTAGAATATTCCAATCTTCCTCCTCTATTCCTTAGCTAAATCCTCCTACATTCTTTACTTCCATACGTCCAGGCATAGCCCAACCAATAAGACGCTAGTTAATCTCAATCATCTAGGCAAGATTAATCGAAAACCGGCGTCAAGTTGTCCCAGCTTAATTGTATTGGGCTAGTCAATCCGTCTACCGTATTTACATCCATGGTACTGTATAAGGCAGAGACGAAGCTTTTCACTGTATTCCTATTGAGCTGCACTAAACGATATTGAAACGCTCGATTAATATCTAAATGTAGACACAAGAGGAAACAGTTATTGTGATTTGGAGTTTAATCTAGTTCTAACCCTGTTTTTGCCTTTGTTGTCGTTGTCTTGTCCCTTTTCACTATGAACTGAAATGAACTCTTACTGTGATGTGACGGGTGTTGTTACTTTTCAAATATTTCAAGATTATAATGGTGGATCAAACTTAATAAATGGATATCAAATAGCACAGTAGTAGACTATTCACAATCATAAAATAAACTAACAAGAAATATCTCATTAATACATTTTTTTGCAAGATTGCGCTTAAGTGATTCACATTTCCACATCTAAGGAAATGTAGGTTTTCTTCATTTCTGTGCGTGTAAAATACGAATAAATTTACACATTCAAAGCTACTTTACTTAATGTTCAAATCGACCTTTGCTAACTAAAGTATATACGCCAAGCTCTAATCCATTCCTAATTGATATTTTCGTAGACCCGATCTATGCATGTCTTAATGCATAAAGCAAACTCGATTATAACAAATTGTTCATAGTTACCGCTTATAAAACAAAAACATAACGTTCAATATTCCAACAGTGTTGCTCCAACATAAACTAACTAAACATCACTTGTTGATCTAAAATGTTCTTGATTTGCCATCACAGACCTTTTATTTTCTCACAAACAAATATAATTTATTTCTTGAGTTATACACGTACTGGACTCTGCATGAAGCACTTCCTCTGAGGGAGAGGTGGAGCACGTTGGTACGGGTTTTACAAAATTAATATTTTAAGGCTTGTTATCAGTTTCTCCAACATTTTTCCATATTCCATTTAAAGTATGATCCTTTCCCTAATTTTATAGCACAAACCAGTTTTCTTAACCTTTGTCTACCTTAAGTAATTTCATTTTTAAAGAAGGCTTCCAAACTGTACTAATGTGCCCCATGCAGAGGTAGATGGGTACAGGTTATATTAAATCTCACCATCTTAATTAACGTGTAGCTGTTATTCATTCTCAAGTGTACACAAATGAAAACATTTATCAACATTCTTTCCTGAACAATTTCTAAACATTTTTAAAAATATTACTTATTAAAAAGAAGAAAATGTTACTAATAATATACAACTTTACCGTCAGTTTATTACATAGGCTACCTCTTTTATTATGTGTGGGCTATCTACAAACAAACAAATTAAGTTTGTTTCAACAGTTTCAAGTTGTGTATTATTGCTAATAAAAATTTAAGTAAAATAAATAATTAAAATTATTATGCTTTATGTTTTATACTAT
>JAGDQP010002470.1:0-47307 GCA_022664845.1 Lepisma saccharinum
AAAAAAAAAAAAAAACACGTTCTTTTCCTGTGGTCTTCAATTGCCAGCTAGGCATTTATTCGAGAGCTTGGGACGAAGAGTTCTGAGAATCCAACCCCCAGCAGAACAATGTTCATCATCCCTTTACTAATACAAAACTGTTGGGGTGACAGGAAGTTACAGACTGACTTAAATGTATTGAGAGTGTAGTCTATTTCATTGCCCTGTCTGTACAAAAGTACCAACTACATAAAATAGTTAATTTATACTAGTTCTTATAATTACAGCAAACAGAAAAGCATTCTATATAACTCGGGTTTGGCGACAGTAGCATCCCTAAGATATGCGGGGCCCCGGGCAAAGTTGTTTTGCTAGGCCCCTCTTAGCAGACAAGTTGATTAATAACATTATTTTCTGCCTGTGATACAGCGGATTTCCCAAAGTGCGGACCCCCAGAGGCGCGGAACCCGAGACAGCAGTTAGATAAAGGGCAGCTCTGCTTGGCGATATCAGTTAAATAAAATTCCCTAGATCACCTACGTTTGCTTGTTTCTTTATGGGGTATTAATCACACGGAGGTTTATCACAAAACAGATCTGGGAGTGTCTTACTTATTTATTTACAAAATTCATACGTGGTATTCACTATACGTAGTCCATTGAAAATTTATTGAAACTGCTTTACTATATTCACGGCATCACCAGAACACAAGTTGTCCCGTTATTAATGTATGCTATATTCTTAAGTTCATGAAAGAGAAACGATAAAAGCTCTGGCCATAACTCAAGGTACTAACACAGCATTTACCTGGAAGTGAAATAGGAAAAAACATGTCCGGTTGAACTGCGTGAACAGGGTTTGGCATTTGAAGCACCTCCCCAGAGCCTATCCACAGGTACTACTGGACCATGAGAACTTCGTCTGAGCTAGGATTATGTACAAATATCAACTTCGCCAAATAAACCCTGACATCTGATAACTTTTCTGGTCCAAGCAGGAAAGAAAATCCTTACCTCGTCAAATCGTATGAACATTTTGCTTCGCATTAATGTAACAGAATCTTGTTCCTATATATGCAGCTCAAAACATGTCCAGCTTTTATTATTTTCCTAATGATATCCATCTACATTCTTGGCTGTATTTCACTTACACAGAAATGAAAATTTGTAAATACTCAACCTACCTGATAAAATAAAATCTTGTATGTGCTTGGGAGCAAACTCTTGGAAGATTAGAATAGCTACTATATTTTTATATTTCAGTAACTATCAGGTTACTTATATATTTAAATTCCCATCGACAATCTTTATTGGTCGACATAATCCTCATCCAACAGCACTGTAATGGCCCTAGGCACCTATCTAGAAGTTAGTTTAGGGGGTAAGGGAGGCTCCTAGGTCTATCTGAGTGTGAAATTTAGGCAAAATTCATATAATTTTGTCTAAAATGAAACTAAGTTTACCCTCCTCCAAAAACTTAATTTCGGGGGCAGTTTGGAGCCCCCTCCAAATAAATTCCTAAATAAACTAATTGTTTGATGTCTACAAATTTTGTGACTTGAAATTCCCTGAGTTCTTAGTATAGTGGAACATATAAATAATACGCAATGGCATTTTTTAATCCCACCACCACCCAGTCCAAGCATCTTGTACATTATTGGTACTTCACAAGTGAAAATAAAATAAAAAAATAAAATAGAGGATTTTAACACTGAAAAAATCCGGTCAGCTGTGGGAATCGAACCCATAACCTCTTATCAACTGTGGACAGATCCACCTCATGAATTTCCCCGAGTTTCCCTTATAAATTATAGATTTCCCTGAGTATTCCCTATTTATAAAATTCCCTGAGTATTCAAGGTTCTCCAGGTTTTCCAGGGTGGTAGACAACCTGAACTGCCGTCTTGTGGACGAGTCATTTGTGGCATGTCGAAGCGCGTAAGTATGTATCTACTTGCCTCCTTCATTTTTAACGTCCTTCGTTTTCAAATTTCTCTTATCCTTAGAACTATTTTTCACTTTACAGCATTCAATTTTCAAATCTTTCTGACTCTGCCAGATTTCCTCCTTTCTCCTTCCTTGACAGGTTTCATGTTTCGTATTACATTAACATTCAACGCTTTTCTCATTGCATGTTTTCATCTATATACTTTCGATGGGTAATTTGTAATGTATTCTTTTCTTTTCTCTTATTTGTATTGACGTCCTCGTAATACATTTCGCTATCACCTCTGGGGTCAGACAAAATATCACAAAAACCTTCAGTAATGTAGTTTTGCTCTCTTTAACCCTTTATAGATTAATTTCCGTTGGTTAATCAAGTAATATATGAACTACAGCTTTAGGTTCTCATGTAATCTAGGCACAGCGTTTATCAGTTAACATTTTATATACCACCCTAAGGATTCAGTTGTCATATTTCTGAGATGTACTGGCTATAGGACCTATCCGAATATTGACGTTTCTTGGTGAGTAGAATATGGAGAAAATGATGGGAAAGAAGCACCTTAGGTTTCTATTGTAAGAGGCAGCATGGATGGTCAAAATATTTTTTTTTTTTTTTTTTTTTCCCGTTACGATAGAAGGTATCATTAGGATTCAAACCTAATCCATCAATTTTCACGCGATTCGTAGCCAGACATATAAGTTGGCCGCGCCGGGTTAGCAAGAACTTTTTATGCGCAATATTTGTTAAGGACCACTACAAGACCACACTTCATGGTATAGTGAAAACATTAATAATATTAAAACATAGTCTTAAACTGAGTACTGGAGAAAGCAAAATAGTGAGTCTTTCTTATCATTTATATAAAAGTGTTTCACAGACAGAATATTACCAATAACAGGACGCGAGGTGGAGTAAGACTGCGTCTGCCAAGTGTGAAGTAGCTAACTTTCTTTGCTCTTGATAATTGAATATATCTCCAATCAGTTAATGAAGTTTCAAAAATAATTTATTTTCACTTTTTCCCTCCAATTTGTTATTTTACTTGTCGAACTTCTCAATAAATAATCCAACTATTTACTTCATAACTCACCTGCATTTAGCTATTTCTGCACTTATAGCTAATAATAAATTCGAATTATCATCATTCCTCACTGTTGAAAATTATGATACCAAAAGTCTATTCCTACTGAATAGATTTCATTACTCTGTGACAGATTATACGAGGGTAATGTGAAAATTCTCAATAACGTGTTTCATTTATCCAGTTCACAACAATCGAATGCTTTTGTGCTATTTGACAAAACAACAAAAATGTAAGAACTATGTAAAGGATTGTTTATTATTGTAAATATTTTACTGCAAGCCATGCACATACACACACATAAACATGCACGTCTATATTATGTGTTATCATACAAAACTTTGAAACCACATACAATCCAGCCTCTTCCTGAGAACACACCAGGCCAATGCTGCATAAAGTGAAGAAAGGAGAAGAGCAGTTAGTAGGTAACAATTCAAAGGATAAGACATTGCTCACTCCAAAGCACAAAACTGCGAACACACACATATCATAGATACCACACACCACAAATTCAAATCTGGTAAAGATAAATTGTAGTATAGGCAAGCAAAATGGGAATCCCCAAATTCATATTAATTGTATAGTGAATAACCCTCAGAGACCGGAAGTGATGAAATTAATTTTTAAGGTAATTAGGCTACTTTTGCTCAGGCCGGATGGATGATGATGGGATGATTGGTGGAATGAAGAAAACCGGACGAAACGGGAGACACGCACATGGTGTCTTGTCCACTACAAAACCCACATGGCACGAGCAAGTTTGAACCGACGACCTCAAGCGCCAGAGGTGAGCGCTCTAACAGCTGAGCCACCGCTGCCCGGTCACTTTGCAATACATTTACTCAACATTTCACCTGAGGAGCAGAATTTCTATTCAAAACTTCGTGAGATCTATTTGTATCATCCTCATTGACAAATTACGTATGTACTTTACGTAACGTACTTACGTGTGTATATTACGTATTACGTGATCAACACTGAATCCCCACATACACAACGACGTATGTTTAGACCTTAGGAAAAAAGGTGTATGATCAAAGGCACTTAAAATGACATCCGCGATCGACCTGCTTTTAACTATTGGTCGGTTTCCAACTTATACACTAAACTTTTAATTGGAGATGGTTGAATTTCAAATGCTGTTTTATTATAGTTCTCTTAAGACTCCCAACTTTAAACCAATTTTGTCTAAAATATGTTTGTGTACATAGAGTTTATTCATAGTTTCGTAATTAGTATTTTTGAACTATTAGTGATTGAGGTATTGTACTTTCACTACACAGAAGAAAATATAGGTCTACTACCGAAATTAGATTAGTGAATTACACTGGGTCAAAATATCCTGTAACCAACACTTTGTGATTGGTCCGCAAAATCTTGCAAAATAGGATTTAAAAAAAAACACACACACACAAACAAAGGGTTAGGAAAAGAAGAATCTTACTTTCAATTTCTCAGTCAGTAATAATATATAAGATAAAATAAGTCTTGCTCAAGTGCAACAAACATAGTTAGAAGTAATAAATCAGTATCTACATTTATAAAAATGATTTATAATGACTTTTTTTCTTTCTTTTTTAAAAAAAAGAACCTCACATTATTTTCTCTCAACTACTCGGCGAATTAAAGTTCTACTGTTTAAAAGCATTCAACTAGTCTGGTATCTTAAGGATAATTTCTGAACCAACGTGAAGTTTCTTCGAAAAATTATCCCATATGGAGAATAGCTGTGCAATCTTAATCTAATATGTTGACCAACATCCTCTGAAATATAGAGACCACTGCAAATACAACACTGAATCCCCACAAAAATCGACTTTTTGTATTTTCCCGTGAATATTTAATTGATAAATAACTTTGTAGTCACAAAATGTACTTTGCTCGACTGCAATCAACTTCTGTACTAAATAATACAGTAAATATTCAGTTTTTCGTACATTTCGTTCTATATAAGGGACTATAGCTACAGCACGACCAATGTAACCGTAGCCCTCAAACTAGTGGTAACGAATGGAGCTTAGGAACACCATTATGTTGGACGGGCTTTACAAGCATCTACGCAAGTATTTCCACCACAACGATTTTGACTTTACATATAAACAACGAAGAAAAATAAAGAGGAAGTTAAAAATTGAGAAAATTAATATAAACAATAAGGGAAGAATCCCTAGCTTAAAATTTGGGTGAGGAGGAAAGAATACAGGGATGACGAATTATTATTCACTGGTGGTACGCAGATAGCGGCAAGTCTTCAAAATTCGTTTAACCTTCCATATTTGCTATGATATTCCAGAATAATATACAAAATCTTATAACGGAGGATGTGTTAATTCAAGGTAATGTGGTGGAAGAGAGGAACAAAAGGACGAGCTATTCACAAACATCGAAAGGAAGAGAACGAGTGTAGGTATAATAGTCGCACTTCATGTAGCATCCTGTTCTTCACACTTTTCATCCCTACAGATGGAAAGTTATCCTAGCCAAATCCCGCAAGGGATCCAAACCAAGTTATCCTACGTCTCCATTCCAGGCATACTTTTGTGTTTCATTGCTCCTAATTTACAATAACTCTACGGTATCTGAACTCCACGTACTACTTCTTAATTCATTTCCTCTCTCCAAACCAAATTACATTTTTTAGCGCTTCTTGTTCTTCACCTTTCAATTTACTAATTGTATGCCTAACAATATTACAGCTAGGAATCAGGTTTAAAAAATACCGATGTAAGTAGTTTTCAAATTTTCATAGCTGCTCCCAGTCTAACTATGAACTTACAAGATCGTTATGCGAACAAAATGAATTCTCTCATGAATTTTACAGAGCAGAAATACTAGCCTGCTTGATTGTAACACTAAAGCTTGAATGGAAATGCGTGTATCACAACGAAATTTAAAGCAGTGTTATTAGTTACTGAAGCTTTGAAAATATTCTACAACAGATCTAAAGTTTGTGTTAGTAATGAATAGAATCATTGAAACAGCTTGTAATTAACAAAAAAGGTGTATTAGCACATACAGGTTATAACCATTTTAATGATTGAGATTGAACAACGAAGCGATGCTACATATGTTACTTCAATACGTAATTCGTATACATATTGATCAATAACAGCAAAAGGTATTAAATCAGTAGACATAAATTCATGCAAACACACTACTTGTGATTCTGAAAGATCAACGTGATTTATTTTATGTACAATAAAATGAGGCTGAAATAATCTTTCATCATAAAATTTACTCAGAAACGTTTAGCTTCTTTGCTACATATGTCTAACATTTGCTACGGAAAAAATTCTGAATGTAGAACTATATGAAATGATGTAGAAAAATCATTTTTTCTTTGTAAAAATTGTGACACGATACGAATATAAAAATAATTTATTTTATAGTAAAAGTTAGTATTTATCGTTCCTATTTGGACCCAACGCACGATCTGTTTGCCGCTCCTTATGAACTTAAAATCCTGTGACTGATGCGAGCAGTTATCTTTTGTATTCTTCTTTAACGCAATGCACTACGCTACAAACAACAAAGATACTGAAACAAAATAACATTTTAAATATTTAATAGCATTAATAATACGATTATATTAATGACAAGGTTAAAAATAATCACACTAATACCTCTTCCTTATAGCCATGTACAGAATACAACCAAATCATTTCAAAGCTCTCAAACAAGTACAGGATCAGTTTTGCTTTCACAAACTAAATTTCATTTTCATAGGTTGTAAAGTTAGGCTATAACTCCCATTTTTTTAAAAAGCAATTACATTTACTCTGCGCAAGAAGTAATGAAAGGGGGAGAGCAAAAACTTTTATTTCTTTATTAGAAGCTAGCGCGGATACAGCAAACGCTATTTTACACCGTTCTTATAACAATTAAGTTAAAATCCTAATATTCGCCTTGTATTACTGCAGGAAAACAGGGGAAATGCATGGAGAATAATTTATTCGCCTCACAGACAGTGATTTTCAGTTAGATCACAGTTTCTCAAACAGATAAGATCTAATATTTTGTCAGATCATTCAAAAACGAAGTTTTTTGAGGAATTCCAAGAAACTGGACAGATAAAAATGATATGTGCATCAACATTTGTTGAAAATTTATACTTGTCACCTTTACAAAGCTTGAAGGCTGTTTGCCGTCATGTCTAACATTTCTCTATAGCCACGGGAGAAGGAATGCGAAAGAATCAGCCAGGATATATAGCCTAGGAACCATCCCCGTATTCGTTACTGGGATAGATGAAATCCCTGAAAAATTTCAGTCAGGATTACTCGCATCAGCAGGGTTCGAACTCTGCCTTTCCAATGCTGATTTGAAGTCAGCAAATTTTCCCACTAGATCACGGGAATGAATCAAAATTTAAATTGATTAAAAAGAAAACAGAGCAGTAACGCAATATAAACGATTTCTTTATTATTTATTTTCCACAGAATTTATTTAAGAACTTGGCAATTGTGTTGTAAACTTAAAATTTGCTTTTAGATCTGCCGTAGCATGAATTACTTTTAGTTTACCAACTAACAGAAAATAAAACAGGAAGACTGATTTTCTTGATAATGTATAGTAATTAGTACAGTTCTTGCAGAACTAATTTTCTTACCAGGCGTTAAGAAATTAGGATCGATTGGTTTCGATGTATCATTGCATTCTTCTAATTCTTGGTAGTTCAATAGGTGAGACCACAACGCAGACTTTCCCTAATGAAAAGATATAATAATAATTAACGAAACTACAATTACAAACATCTTACAATACATGAACTATCAATCAATAGTTAGATGTTCTAGTAAATCTAGGACATAAATAAACTTTCATGAGCTCTCATTTTTCCCTCTATTTCTTCGATTTAATGTCTTCTTTTCTTTTATTTCAGATTAACTTACAAGAAAAGTGTCCAAATGAAGAAATCGCGATGCGAAATGGGACATAGTAAAAAGTTATAGATCATGAGCATCACAGGAAATCAAGACTATTAGATAAACACACAAAATAAAACGCGAATGTCAATCTTGAGTTGTGGACTATTCATACTAGCTTCACAGAAGGACAAAACTGGGTTTTATAGTTATCTCTGGCGTCAGCTTGAAATCGATTATTTTAAATTCGGCTTGAATTTGAATGTAGTTACGCAATATTTCAAGCTGGGCTAGAATATTCTAGAAAAGCTAGCAATAAAATTCATTTTTGTGGAAGTTATTATATGTTAGATATACTTTTATTATCTGTTAGATATAATGTGTTACGCTAGGATTTACGAGAGAAATATATTCATCGTTAAAGTATAACAAAAACACAAATAACTGAAACATGTTCACTTGTTGTATAATAAAAATATGTAAACCTCCTCTGCAAAACATATGCATAGGAGCCTAACACATGTACTACAAACCACTCTCTTTATATGTACACAACATAGTTGAATAATACGAAGCTTAAATAAACTGGGCAGCATTCAGGGCTAATACCCTACAAATTTGAATTCGAATGCCACCAATACATTTCAGTTACATTTCTTTCCGTTATATTCCAAAACATAATATATTTTTCTCGGACATCCTCCTACCAAATAAAAATATCCAACACATTCCTTCCACATGAATGAAAGTACATTAAACGAGATTGATTATTGTATTTTCTGGAACATTGTAGCTAAGATTAATTTATCATTTTACTGTCTTTCTATCTGCAGAATTCAAGCCGAATTATAAATGACGGATTTCAAGATGGGATCGAGGATAACTAAACCAGTCACCTTATTGTTCCTTTAATGTCCTGTGCAACTACAGTGATATGACTAGTCTATAATCGAGGCGTATGCGCGAACAAAAGTCTATGTGCTATGTTATAAGATAACACATAGACTTTTGTTCACGCATACGCCTCAATTACGGATTTTTAAGATACGAGGTGTATTTACAGTCCTTTTCTCAAACCAACTTTCAAGCCCTTCCTTCCCGTTCCACACTGTGCTCTCAGCAGTTATAACTTTCCACATGTCCATTTTATCACATTAACTCGTACGCAAGCTATGCTATCAAATGTACATTTGTTTGATGTTGTGGAGTTTCTCTACCTATGTTTTCATTACGAAGTGAATTTCTTTTCTAGTTAACTTGATTCAAATGTTCGATTTCAAAGGATCAAGTCATTACTCATTACTCCCTATTTAGTATTTTCGCCTCCATGTAATACAAAATTTTGCATTACTAAAAGTTTCGATCTATCGTCTTCAGTACTTTGAAACGTAAAAGATGAAAAGGGGGAGGAGGTAGAAGTGTATCCTATAGAAGGTAAAAGGTGATCAACTTCTATCAGGTTCACATTTTTAACTTCTATAGCACATACTGCTATCTTCATCCTCATTTCCCACTTTTACGTTTCAAATTACTGAAGACGCTTGTCACTATGTATTACGATGTCAATGTGCATTGTCAATACATTGTTCTATATCATTTTTCTTCGGTGTTCTAAAAAGTTAAGTAAAATATCAGGGCAGGTTTTATATCTTCGTGTAAGTTTGGAACCTACAGCACTGAACCGAAGAGGGGATGGAGAATGTGTATTTGCACATCGCATCGTATCAGATAGTTATATCAATATCTGCACTGTATATTAGAGATCTGTTATTTGGCAGCACGCTGACTGAAAATAATGTAATGTAGGAAAGTTTTCCAGAAATTTGTAGTTAGATTATAGTGTTTAGCTTCTAACCTCAAATTAACTATTGATTTAGTGCTTTTCCTGTTTATACATTGACAATCAATGTATGCTGACCCACAGTTTCAATCTCTCAAACCACTATAAAAGAATTACAAGTCAATTTGTTTCTAATTAGATCAATGCAAGATAAAATCAATTCAATCCACCCATTGCTTAAATATTACTTATTTCAGAATATTGAGGCAACGATTAACGTCTGAACAATCTGAACTCAACAACACAGAAGGAAAAAAAAAAATCACTATAATCCACACTTGCACACACACTCTCGAACATCTCGTTAACCTTACTTACCTGTTTACTTTGCAAACCGTGAGACCATATCCTCTCTAACAGATCACAAAGGCTGGCAATCAAGGTATTTTCTTCCACTCCCATGATGGAAGCTTCCCCATGACCCAGTTCAACGGCCTCTGTTCCCATCTTCTCAACTAACATACGTTTAGTCTTCGTTTTACACTCCTGCAATGAAAGTCAAAAGGTTTGCTGACAAATGCATTAAATTCGAATAACTTGTTAATAATCAACAACTTGTAGTTGTTAAGCTACATAAAATAAAGTGCTGATATTTACGAGAGTAAGGGAGCAAAAGCTTCCAGCTTTATTTTTATAGGGCATTTTATTAGCTAGTAACTTCAGTCAGTTATAAAGAATATCTTTTAGATGTAAAATTCCACAAATAACCATTTTCCAGGTGAAATTCGAAATCAGGAGCCGGAAAAGATGAACGGAACTTACTGCTTCAGTAAGACCACTTGAATACCACGGTAGCACAAAAACCTATGGAAATAATATATACAATACGAAGGAAGCAATTTCATGGAAGTTCGAGTGCTTAACGTTTATATGAAAATACAGCTAGTATACTCGTACAATTGGTAAAAAACTTTATTTTATATGGTCCAGTCTAGTAACTGTTGACTTCTGCCCGTCACGATTATCCGTCACATTCTAGTTAAAAGACACCCATATCTCTCCCGGGACCTTCGAGTCGTTGGCCTAACGCCTTAGACTGCACGGCTACCCGATCGGCTACTCGTACAATTGTTTGAACATCTAATTTCTAAATTTTATACAAATAGCTGCAAAAAATGTCACTTCTAACTCATTTATTTTTGTTGAATGCTTTATGATTGCACTAATCATATTTGATACTTCCAACTACGGGGGGAGGGGGGGGGGGGCGCACGGGGTTTTCATAGAATCACTATTTTGAAAAGAATTCTCACTTGATGTACAGTCATCATTTGATGAAAACCTGTTGCATATAACCGTTTTTTCTCCTTTCACATTGGATCTAATTGAAATAAACAAATAATAATAAAAGCAATAAAAAAAATATTTACTTTGCTGTTTCTCCACGATTGTTTCACAAAATTATTAATTTATTTCCGATCGATTTCGACCCTGACTTGGAGTTGTCTACGGTGGCGCACTGCAACGCAAAAACAGTTATATGTAGACACTAGAAAGTATCAGGAAATAAAGGGGAAGTAATACAAAGTATGAAAAGAAAGGCAAAAAAGTAGAATGGAAGACAATTCGAATAATTCAAGTGGAAGCGAATTTCCAACGTCAATTGTTGTTCAGTGTTGTCAGGTTGTCCGTACTAAGAAAGATATATATATATATATATATATATATAGAGAGAGAGAGAGAGAGAGAGAGGAGAGAGAGAGAGAGAGAGAGAGACTAAATTACAGAAGATATAAATTAGTAAAATAGTTACACAGATGGCATAAATCAACACATACAACATTTAATCAAACTCAACATACCAAACGAAGAGTTTAAGTACGTGAAGTTACCTGATTTTCTAGGAATTACACAAAATGTTACGAAAATTTTCAAGAAGCACCCATTAATTCCCACTTTGAATTTAGATAACTCAATTACAGAAAACAAAAGTTATTTCACGGACAATATGCATCTTCCGATGTTTATGATGTCACTTGAAATTGCAATAAAAGTACATTGGGATGATCAGACGTTGCTTGTCTGTTAAGCTAAATGAAATTGAAAGTGATGCTAATACTGAAAATTCTGTTTCAGGTCTCAAAACATTTACACAATGAGCATCATCATACAGCATCAGCCCAAATACTGTAAAAATCCATGACAAATATACATCGCTCAGTTAAGGAAGCGTGTTCCTTCAAATCTAAAAGACAAAAACTAAACACAAAAGAAATTTACGTACGTTGTGGTATCCATTTATTGAAAATATAGCTTCAAAATCTAGCACTTCCTTACTATTTTTTTATTTTATTAATTACTTGTAAATAAGTTGCATTTAACTGGTAGTTGCCGAAAGAGACTTTTTGTGAATTGATTTTTACCCTTTCTTCAACAATGACTTCTTCGAATTCACTAATGCAAATTTTGTAGTGATTGATCTCTCTTCTATAGCAGCACTCAGATTCCTTAGTTGAATTTCCTGTTCATCAGGTTTTCTAATGGAATTACTGGTTAGGGACTGTTCATCTGAGTTTAGCGATTTGTGGACTGTTTCCACTAGATTCCTCCAGGAGTGGAAAAAAATCGGTTCTCTTGAAAACATTTTTCTTGCTCGGAAAGAACTGGCTCTTTTTAGAGCCACCAGAACTAATTTATAAACGGTACTTTTTAAGGCCTCAGGAACCTTTCTGAAAGGAAAGGAACTGGCTCTTTTCAGGAACTCCATAACATTTTGAATCATTCCAAAATCGTCAACAGACACTATCAAGCTTTATTAAAGACGTTCCAGTTTTCTGAAAAAGATGAGAGTCATAGTCATGAAGAAACTTTCAATAAACTGTTAAAGAAGCGATGAAGAAAGTGGTTGATTGGAATTTGAATCCCATTTCAAGGACAAAAAAGGCAACAAAGAGATACGGGGGTCCGGAAGAGTCATCAGTTATCGATACAGTCAGTTGATACAACAGAAAAGCATATTACGCTATTGTAGATGCAGCTCTGAAAGGATTTGAGTCAATATTTGACCAGGATGATCTACACCGTATAAAGAAACGGGTAACTACATTGATTTCAGCTGTAATAAGACAAGGGCAGGAAGATATGCTGCGAGTTTTTCCAGAAATTGATGTACCATCCTTTGTTATTGAATTGAAAATGTTCTTAAGAAGAATAAAGTATCTTCTGCCACCCAATGTGTTTCGACAAATGGTGCCAGTGGTTCGGGCAATGTTAAGGAACATTAAAACTTGCTTCGTCTTTTGATAGTGGTGCAAACTTCATTATGTGACGCTGAACCTAGTTTCAGTTCTCTGCGACGTCTCAGAACATTCCTAAGGGACAGCATAACAGAAGAGAAAGAATAATGTTATGGTTTGTCATGTACATCAGAACTTACTTGATATATTCAACCTGGACGAATTAGCAGACAGATCTGTTCCAGCCAGTGATCGTTTCAGAACAATCTTCGGGCCAGTCAACTTTAAAGTAAGTAGATATGAATAGATTAATATCAATTAATTAGTTATTTGTAGAATTGTAATTTTAACTACAAGTAGAATTTTTATGTTATTTTGTTAATACTGATGTTATCCATAGACTGATCTGAGTATTTTATTAACATTTAGTTTGAAGTATACGCATAATGTAGCTTACAGTCAGTCTAAGTCATGACGTACTCGCACGCTTTCTTTGACCATGCGCCCCCACCCCAATTTTAACATGTGAGAGACGCCCATATTATTGGATTATATCCTGGGCAGGATTATGCTAGTTTCCATTATGAACTCCTACATTAAGAAGATCCCTTCTAATACTGTCCTCCTAACGACGCCTCGGTCTTCGCCAATCTTAGCCATCATGATTTCATTATTCTTACAAATCCGGTGAATCACACAGTCCGTGGAGTACTTCATTATGCAGTCCCCCCATTCTACTCTTATCTTGTCCTGCTTCGGCCCGAATTATCCAAAAACCTTATTTTAGACCTCTTGCAATTTATGTTCATCTGCGGAGGTCTTACTCCAACTTTCACCACCTAAGTGTTAAAGATACAATTATCGTTCTCCAAATTTTTAAATTCAAATTTCTTGATATTAAGTACTAGCTTCTGGACTGGATGGAAACATGCGTTTCTCGATAGACATCTTGTATATGCTGAGATACTTGAAGAAAATATGTAATTTCTGAACTGCGAAATACATTTGAAATAAATAAATTACTGATTTATGAAATTACTCTGTCATCGTAGGTTATAATAATGTCGCCGCAGAATTGGATCTGGATCCAGCAAACCTTTGTGTAGTGTTACTGCTGTGACATGCTAGTTGTTGTGAACTGGGGTATTTATGTACATACGTTGCGAATCAGACAACATGGATATTTCTAAAAGATTAAACAGTATCATTGTATTAGTAGTCTTGTAGTGTAAGTGGTTAAAGAATCTGCGTGGAATCTGAGTTGTTACACCATTTTATTTTAAGAATCAGTAACATCGATTATCAATCCGCATTAGTAAATACTACATTTTCAGGGTGGCCACTCTTAAAGGACTTTAAAAAAATTCCTGACTTTTCCACGTGAAAGCCTACCTTTTTCCAGGTTGTTTACGTATTCAATTTTTAACTCTAGGAAATGACAAAAGTATTTCAAATAAATATTAAATACAAAAGAGACATTTACTCACTATCAACGTTAATTTACAGCAACCCCAAAGTATGCTCCCTTCCAAGGCTCGTACATAAATAAAGCCCAAAGTTATTGTTAAGTATTGTTTACCCCTGCTCAACACATTATACAAAAAAAAAAAAGCTCGGTTTACTGCCACTGATTCTGGACGAGTTAAAGGCAGACAGAGACGTCTAAGAAGTATCTGAATTATTGGATATAACTTCAGGATTCAAGTAAGGTATTCCTTCTGTCGACTCTGATTTCGTACCCTAGACAAACTTTCCTGGCTGCAGTAAGATTTGAACTTCTTAATAAATTGCATGTAATGTAGACTGAAAAACATCTTCCTTGACGAGACGTTCCATGATTGAATAAAGTATTTTCAGAAGTTCAAATATAGAAACGGTGCAAGAAAAATATCCACCTGAAAGGTTGTCAAAAAAATGCTCTATTACATCCAAAATAAATGCAAAAGTGCTACCTAAGCTGTATGGAATTCACCCTGAATATACTTCAACACAGTACGACAAATACTTTATGTTAACCACTTGTGTCCAACATGTTCAACGTTATTTCACAGCATGTGGCAAAAATAAACTGGGTTCTTTCACCAAATCCGCAGTTTAGATCCACCTTACGAAGCAAAATTTTAAAGGGAAAACATGCAACACGTGTGAAAAGTGAAGTCAGCTGACTTAGTAGGAATATATTTTAAAATAGTACACAACATTCGCGAAATAAATGAATAAAAATAAAAAATGCACCATCCGGTTTATTTCAAGTCTGAAAGCATTGCGGATTGTCTGCAAGCGATGGCTTGGGATGACTGACTGAAAGACTATAACAAATTTCACATTTATTAACGCACTCCATTGAAACCTGAACAAATTTTATTGTATTTTCTCCAACCCTCTCCGCTAAGGAAAAATGTTTTATTTTTTATAATAATATTTCAACAATTTGTCTCAGAATAAACTATCGATTTGTTTCCTGACAAATTTCCTTTCACTAGAAATGCCAATTCTGGGAGATACCAGTGTCATATTCCAAGATAAAACGTAGTAATGTGACGGAAAATACGATAAATTTCTACTTTCAAAAATCAGTGGGAAAATGTTCCTGATCCATTCCACCTGCGCCTCTCCCCTCCCTCCTCACACAATCCTGGATCTACCACTCTATCCACCTAATGCAGTAATAAACTCTGTTCATAAATCAAGGTTACTTGTACGGCCTAGGAAAATTGAAGTTAAATATAATCTATTTACGTCTCCCTTCTTAGTAGTCTGACTTGACAAAAATATCCCCTTGCTCCTTTTGGGAAATTTTATTTAGACTCATCGAAATCCATAAGATATTCGGTAACTATTTATTAGACTCATTAAGTAACTGCTTATATAATTATGAACAAAGACCATAAGCCAGTCTTGTTCCCTGTAACTACATTTTTGAGTCTATTTTACTATCACGAAACATGAGGCGGAAAACATATTGTCGGCAGCACTACAAAAAGTAGGTTAGTACACACATTATTTCAGATTCTGTAAAATTTTTTGACACAAGCAGCTTGTTTCAATTCACCCCGCATAAATTATCAATGATTTCATATTCGTAGAACTGATATAACCATTAGTATTTGGGGGAATCATGTATTGTATTTTCGACACTAATATAGCTTAATAGCTTATTCTACTACATACGTGCAAGATAACACTCGAAGCTTTGTTCCAATAAGCATATCGCTACAGTCGACAAAGCACGCTAGATGAACTACGTTCCACAATTTTGGTGCACACTTACGGATGCTCCAAAATAAGCGACTTTCATAACTGATCTGTAGTTTCCTTTTATCCTAATCTCTACTTATTTTTCGGATAAGACCATAACTATCTCTGATTTATTAATTTTTTCCGGATTACTCGTTTTGGTAAAAATTCCTAGATTATCTATAAAATTCCCTGACTTTCCCAGGTTGAGCCAATTTCCCTGACTTTTCAAGGTTTTCCACATTTCCAGATCGTGTGGCCACCTAGTATAAAACAAATAAAAAATACATCTGATATTCAGAGTACAATTCACAATAGGTCTACTCTTATTAAGTCACTATGCTGCCTTCTCTGATTTAGTATTTCTTTTTCACTTTCACATATACCATTTTTAGTACGTACAATCTGGCAACACTAAAAATAGATGACGTTGGAAATTATTAAAATTATTTTCTATTCTACATTTTTGCCTTTCTTTTCGTTACTCTTCTTACTTGCTATATAATATAACTAATTTTGCGTTGGTGTGCGCCCCAGCACACGACTCCAGGTCTGGGTCGAAATCGAACGGGACTAAACAAATTTGTGATCCTACCCTGGAGACTGTTACAGCCAACTGCAATATTTTATTAAAGTACAGTCTCCAATGTGCAAAGAAGAAATTATACATATTAATAGCAAATTACAAAGCAGTATGCATTTAAAAAATATTTGCAATTTTCCGCCTAGATAGTACAATAAATGAATCCAAACTTATTTTATTTCTCTTCTGTTGTGTGAAGGACATACTAGTATATACTAACGGTTTACACATTCTTACTTATTATGAGTATCAAGTACTTATTTTCAATTCTATATATTAAAAACTACATTCAAAAAATAAAAACAAAAAATATATGTAAAGCTGAACTCATAGTAACATTTCCTGAATGCCCATACCTTCAATAACTGTTCGACGAATGTCCAATTTGACTGAGCGATCACAGCTGGACTCATATCACTAAGTTTAGGTTGCCTTATTGGCTTCAGTAAAGCTTCACCCACAGCCTTTTCCTTTTGTTCTGGACTCAGTGAGTTGTGCTCCAAATGCTGCTGCTGTCTTTCTTTCCGACGAAGCTGGACACTACTTCTTTTCTTCAATCTAAAAAAAAGCAATATAATGATTTTTTTACAAAGTAATTCATAGGTGCCTTTCCAAACTGCATGTGTTTTTAACACGTACGTGATACACATTATATTGCAAACTCAAAAAGAAAGAACGCATATAGCATACCTACCAG
Source organism: Lepisma saccharinum (assembly GCA_022664845.1). Taxonomy (NCBI): domain Eukaryota; kingdom Metazoa; phylum Arthropoda; class Insecta; order Zygentoma; family Lepismatidae; genus Lepisma; species Lepisma saccharinum. The sequence continues at coordinate 17,409 of JAGDQP010002470.1, forward strand.
CTTTAAATATGAGGTTGACTAGGTTGGATACTAGTCTCACTAAGTTTCATTTGTACTAAATATTATAAACAGAGATGGGTTTACGTTAAAAGAAATAATATCGTGTACAGACGGCTACACTTTTAGTAATCGAATTAAAGTTCCATCAGTGACACTTCATTCAAAGTATTAATTAGTACAGGCTGGAATTAAAACTTTCTTGAACTATGGAGTGGAAAATAAACATCTAACGATCTTTTACTTGTAATTGTTCACGATAGCGCGAAGTTGTGCTGGCGATGACTTCCTAAAAGTGAAAATTTTCTAATTTCCTTAAGCACTAGTGCACCGTGTTGTCGCAGTAAATGCTCAGCTGGAACTATCGCAATACACAGAAACTCAATCTATTTCAATTATTAAAGAATGTAAAAGATAAAAAGCTACACGAATACAAACTATTCAATGTACTGTTTTCCCTGTACATTTTGCTCTCTTATTGATTACGTTCCTATACTCAACAGTATTAACGAACAAATAAACTTTCCAGCAAAGCAAGACAGAGAATAGCATCACGACTTGGATCTTACCTTGTCGTAAAATGTATAAGATCGGAACAACAAACAGCAAAAAAACACGTCATACAACTAAACTTAATTTCTCTTCCCATTAGTTTAGAAGTGAACTAAAGCTTACATTAGAAACGAATTACTTTGGTAATTTGCTTACTTTTGGATAGGTTCCTTGTTCAAAGTAACAGTGTTAAGAAGAGGAAAGACACCATAAGCACTAGAATTTGACTGACTATCTGGCTCAGTTTCCGTCGCCATTGGTGCTACTACATCCGCTCTAGCCAATCTCTTCTCCAATAAAAGTTCAGTCTCTCGAAATGTGGTGCAGGGTTCATAGGACGGGGTGCGCACAAGGCTGTCACCATACCGTTTTCTAAGATAAAAAGTAAAATCAATGCAATTACATACAGAAAAATTACTTCAATTTTGCAGAATCACACAATGTTGCAGGACAAGAAGAATATTATTTATTTACTTGACAAAAATCCAGATACATCTGCAAAGCCATTTTTAACCAAACTGTAGTACCAAACGAATAAACACACAAACAAAAAAAACATACACAATGTTACTTTAGATTGTAATATTAAATTGAGATAATTAAAAACAAAAACATTGAAATGTTAAATCATGGGGTGGGGGAGATCAAATTTGGCAACAATACACACTTCAATAAAATTCACAAAGATTGTTTAATTAAAAATCAAGCGCTTGCCCTTAGATACATACTCCAAGATGTTCTAATGCCTAAGTTACAGGCTACGGCGTCATCATTCGATGGTAATTTATAAAATACATAACTTTTTTATTGTAGAAAGTCCGGGCACGGGTTAAAAAGATTGGTGATTGAGAGTGGGCCACATCTGAATTAGAAATGGACACTAACGAAGGATATAGTTGGAATTGAAGAAGCCATCAAAATTTTTATAAACGTTTAAAATCTGTCAAAGGTCTATGTTTTATGTAATTTAATGCATGAATCTTCGAAGAACGGACCTCTAGAAAGATTACGTACGGAAGAACTCGAAAGCGAACTATAGCCCTGTTTGACGTAGATAGTAATAAGGGCGCCCGAGTGTGTGGGAGCAATATTCAATGTGTGTGTGTTCTGAATTTCTTTATTATGCATTATTTGTTACCTCGAACCACCGTCCTGTTGCTCAAGATCACATTTTTTCTAGTAATTTTTCACAATTAACCATCTCCACTACAAATTCTGAAATAATATATTCACTTTTGTGAACTTCTTGCTCTTGCTTAAGTGCACGAACTAGACGTGACGTCTACACAGCCACTCACAGCCCCCTGGTATTTGCAGGTGCAGCATCTTGGATGTGAATGAACCTCTCTACCACGTTCCGTCAGCGCTCGATTGGGTTCATGTTAAGCGAACGTAGAGTCTACAACATTTGCTGGAAGTATCCAGAATAATCCTCTAACCAATTCTGAACAACTTGGGCTTGATGACACAGTGCATTAATCCTGCTAGAACATTCCATCGTGTGTGAGTGTATGAAGAGAGGAGGTATTAAATAAAATCCATGAAGGTCTGCAAATAAACAGTTACCACATAATGTAACGCAGCGGTCACCGGTCAATGAAATGTTTACGACAAGCAAACCCGACCCATGCCTCGTGAACACACCTTACATTAAGGAATTACCACCAGTCTACATCATGTTTTCTTACAACTTGGGTCCAATAAGGCCTCATGAGGTTTGCGCCACACTACATTTTACCAGTTCTCCACGATCCAATTAGATGAGGCGCGCTGTTAACAGAGTCCTCTGGTGGGTCTTCTGCTCCCATGGAAACTAAACGCTGCTGATATGCATCTGATATCTTCTGGTTGAATGTGGATGTGATTTAAACCATTGTCGCGTGTCTGTTGCCGTGGAAATTATTTCCATATATTAAACACTCATGGTCGGGCTACGCTGTTCACAATGGATGGTGCTGCCTTTCATGTAGTATCACTGATATACATGTAACATCCGAAATGGAATGCCCCATCCATTTGGTACCCACTATCATATCCCTTTTAAACTCCGATAATTCAACTCTTCTTGCCATGATCAGACTGGTCCGTGTTCAACCTAACTTAAGAGATAACACTTCATAACTGATCAAAGTGTTGGCATTGGACTACGTTGTCATGTGATAGTGACGCCACTTAAAAATTTACAGGACATGATCCCATAACTTTTAGCATCTGAGAGTACTTGTAATTGTATTAATTTATAACGAGACTTGCGCTTTTGGAAAATTCTCTTATTAGATGTTCCGACGTTATCATAATCAGTTACTCTCCTGTAGTGCAGTATTAGTATAGTTAAGAGACTTTACATTCATTTCACTTTATCTACAAGTTACTCATTTTGTTTAATTATATTGATTTCTGTGCACCACATTATTCTCAAATAAAAATGTAAAATTCTCCGTTGATTACGTTATTGTGCAATATTTGCTAACTTTTTTTTTGTCATTATAAGAAGAATAAGTAAATTAAAAAAATCGAGCTCGCATGTTGGATGGAGTCGACGGAAAGAAACAGAAGTTTGCAATGAATGAATATGTTATTGTTTAGTAACGGCAGCTTCAAGATCGCTTTTTACATATGGTTTTAAAAATGGAATCAATCGTCCGATTCTTGCTTTCTTCCTCAAGGTGGTCTATTCCTCTTGCGTGAAATTCAGTTTTCATACGGCATGTCTTGATTGTTGTCCTTTCTAACTTAAAAAGAAATTTAATGCATTATAAAATTCCTATTCGCTTGTAATACATAGGAAATTCAATTTCCACGTGAATGAAACTTACCTTAACAGTCTTATTCGCTTATCAAACACCCTGAGATTAGGATCCACTTCCCGCCAATTTGACATAATTTTGTTATCAATGAGAGTAGCGAACATCTGACTCTCGATAAATCTAGAGAGAAACGGCAAGTGTTGTTCTGGCTGGTCCGACAAGAAAGTGGCTTTGTCAAAATTCTGCATAGATTCTCGATTACTTAACCATTGTTCCATATCCTAGAACGTAACAATTAATAATTATACCAAAACTATTTATTTCTAGAAAGTAAACTGTATATTTGATACAATTCTTTTATTTTCAGATTTAAGACAAATACTATATATACATGGAATTCATAAAAACAAGGTAAAAGATGTAAAGATAAATAGCCTGAAACTTTGGAAACCGTCATAAACTCGAACTCATTCTTGTCTTTCAATACTGGAAACCAAATGAAAGGTTGAAATGAAATAAGATAACATTCCATTAACGGTAATTTTAAGTTAAAACGAAAATAACTAACCTGTTTACAGTTTAAACTATAAGCTGAACTACAAAAATAAAAAATAAAACCAATTATGATTCTACTAGCTACGAGTTTGGTCTTAGCAGAAATACTACGGATTAATTATGTCGGTTTAATCTTTGCACTTTTTGGAATGTTATTCCTTTCCCACTCAACTGTTTAACTAGTATTTATTGATACCAGAAAACACGTGATTAATTTTTCTACAACACACTCCACTTTATTATTATTATTATTTGTTTGTTTCGAAAAATTAACATTCAAAACAGGCGTCTGTTAACTCTATGAGACTAAAGAATTATATTACCTCATTAAGGACTCTCATTGGTGGAATCCAAGAGAACATATCAAAAGTTTGGATCTTGAAAAAACTTTCTAAAAATATTAACTATGTTCCAACAATTTGTTAAATACTGTAAGTGAGAGACCGAAGGGCCGAAAGTTCAGAGCTCTTACTTACGGGATACAATTTAATTGCAGTCGCCTCCTGTTGGTGGCCGGATAATTAATTGATATACATAATTATGGAGAGATTTCGGAAGTTTATCACACTGGGAAAAGTGTAAAACAAATCTACATTATATACGTGTCTAATAATGCACGTACAAATCGATGTTACTCTGTACAACTCAACCACGAAGAGAAAAATCCAAAGTAAAAACTTTTCACAACTAAAATGTCAAAGAAAGGGTGCCAAAATGTAGCCACAAATTTGCATATTCCGAAGAGGTATTCCTGTGGTACTTCATAAATGAATTCCCCCCCCCCCCAAGTTTTGAAAGCCAAGATACTGTATAAAGAGTATCTATACTTTTTGCACTATATATATCTTTCCACTATATTGCAGAGAAAAAAATCTTGCAGAGGCTCAAAGGTGCCATATGAATACAGGTAAAACTGTACGTTTTTCGATTTCTTTTCAAGCAATAAAGATGAACCTTGTGTAGTTTTTGGATATGTTCAACGAGCATAAAAAGATTTATGTACGTAGAAGGGATTTATTTTGTAACATGTTTTTATGACCATATTCAACGTCTTGCGTAATAAAAGAAAAGGTATTCTCAGTAATATAACATGCACGGTCGCTGGACGCGAGGAAAAGACTTATCTCTCTATTTATACTGCACTAACGCTTCCAGTGTTGAAGGGCACACTGACAACTGCCTATGAGATGAATTGAAATCAACTATTGATTTTAGATTTCGTCTAATAATTTTAATGGTTTCATATAGCAAAAATATGATTTCAGATTTTTCTTTTCACTGTTCAAGAACCTTTATTAGATCGATTGCAATACTGAGTCCATTTTTGTTTAAACATATTAGGTGATATGCTCTGCATCATATACATATGTAAATGCTTGTGATCACGTGATTTATCTAAAGAAGGGACTTTCAAACTTTTAGACTGGCGTACCACTTAACCGAGATTCATACTTTCGCCACCAGGTTCAGAATTTTCAATGCTAATATTTGAAATTGTATGATTATATTGCCAGGAATCTTTATACCGTGAGGCATAACATTAGTAGGGTGTTTGTCTTGGAGATCTCAGAACACATCACGGCGCCGACAATTCTGAATGAGATTTTCATGATTTCCCTCGGTCACACCAGGCAAATCCTAGTACCTAAAATGATAATACCTTGAAACAGAAATATAAGAAAGAAACAGTTTAAAAATTATGAACAAAACAGTTACTTTATTTCGGTTAAATAGCTAGGTTCTGCTCTCAATGGAAAGTAATATGTAGTTATCACACTCTTTACTCTCATAAAAAAATGAACGCTGATATTGATTGCGGATTCGGCGCTCTTTTGAAATCAGACGATATTAAATATCTTAAGTTTAATATTTTTTTATAAACTTTATGACGTAACAGCTAACAACCTTCTGCGTACCACAGTTTGAAATCTCCTGATCTAGAGAATGACCAACGAGAGAAACAAATAGCTCTTTAATGCTTTACATTACAATATTTTTTAAAAAATCTTGGCCAATTTATAAATTTCCATTTTCTTAACATGAAATTTGAGCATTTGCTTAACTTCGTACAAGAATTTTATACCGAACGCATTCAAGCAACCCTTTTTTCTTAGAATATGTTACAAGCAACATCACGCTGCAACCACATGCACCCATAAAAGTTCGAACTCTTATGCTTTTGCCGTAACAAGGTGACAATTTTATGCCATATATGAAACATTCCAAGAAAAAAACGATGCGCTCAGTAAAAATTTATATGAAACAAACAAACAAAAAAGAAGTCTGCTTCTTGCTTCGGTAAAGACAGAAGTCCAGATTTTAAATGGAAGCAGTTCGTTTCAGCATTTTGCTGTTTAAATATGATAAACGTTCTGAGGTCATCTATGAAAGGAAACAAGTATTGGTAAAGAATTTGTAAGTAACATTAAATAAATGGCTAAACTTAATATACAAAAATTTTGGCAAGATTAATTTTTAATATTAAAAACAACATTAAATCAGATAATACATTCATTTTGGAATATGTATAGAAACCTGTGGTTATATTTTAACATATTAAAGCATTTCCTAGAAATATTTTCTATTTTTAGTAGTTTGTGGGGTCAGAAACTAGATTTATAGGCACCTATCCTTTAGCTGTTGGAAACTTTACCAATCTAAGTTGTATTTTATCGCGTTCTACATGAAGTTTAAAGTTCTCTCTTCAATTTCTTTATTTTTTGATAATCAATAACACACTACCACTAATATATAGAGATAATAATTTACATCGTATCACTCACATTTGGCCTGTTACTTATTTACTGCTTAATGTACGTCAACACATACCTGGTTTGGCTGGATAACAAAATGTTCGTAAGCTGAAAATATATGTACAAAACGATTTAAGAATATTTCTCTAACAGCATTATTAAACTTCAGTTCCTCAGCGTAAAGCTCTTGTTCCGTCAATTCATGACTGTTGAAGTTGAGGTTTCCATCAATTTCTCTTCCTGTCGGTGACCTTGCTAAATCGTCCATACTTACACCTGTAAAGGACAAAGCAAATATGTTATGAATATTATTGCAGGCTAAGAACATTGTTAAAAGATAGCATGCATGAGGAAGCATATGACAGGTCTTGCATGAGGGAGCTCATGTGAAACGGAATGTTTATAAGGAACGGTATTATTATTTAATTAAGATTAAAGATTATTATTATAAGAAGCAGGAAAACTATTTATAGACTGACAGAAACTACATTGTAAATTAATGTTTCTATTCATTGGAAACTCGCATAGCTATTGCTATGTACTACAGTTTTGGATTTTAAAGCAGAAAATTTCGCTCTTCCATTTGAGAATTCCTCATTTAGTTATTTCTACATTTCACGTTTGGAAACGTAATGTGGAAAGCTTGTGGAAAAGTCCTGCGTACTTGCCAAAGTAAATAATATAGGCAGTAGAAGCAAAATACGAAGTAAAAACAGTACAAAAAAACTTTTATAAATAAAAATAAAAATACGATTCTTCGTTGTCGAAGCAAGTAAAACCCGCTGCGTCAAAACTAGCGTTTTTTTAAAATCAAACTTCGGTCTGAGCAACGGTCTGGAAATCATTTTTTAAAATTTTCAAATCAATGCATAGATATATGTCTATCAAATTTCATCCAGAATTTTCCAAACTGAAATGGAACTTATGTAACTCGTATCATTGTGCTGATATAGAGGAAACTTATTTCAGTGGACGTTTGGTTAATTTATCTCAATTTAATCAACCCAGAGGAACGGTGAGAATGTGGCTGGCTACCTGCGCCTTACGCTCCAAAGCATTAGTTTTGATTAAAATATAAAAAAAAATCTTTACTGGGTTTCCAGCGAGCAATAACAAAACATTTTCTGAACTGTCCCGGGTTTCCAAATGAAAATAACGTTTTTTTAGATTGTACTCGATAAGGAAAAAGCAGAAAAATAAGCCTCATTTTTTATTCCGCAGAAGTCTTATGATAACTCACTACGTCTTACACTGTCTCGCAGGTTATGTTTCTTTCAAAACTGCTGTTGAAATAGATTTTAGTTCTACAGTGTTGTTACAGTGCCACGAATCACATTCATTCTGTATCATTAGTACTCCATATATGTAGATACATCTATGATGACAGATGCCATTTTGACGAAAACTGTCAAACTAGTCCGTCAACGTAAACAAACAAACATGGCTCCAAAGACCGATTACAAAAATTAAAAAAAGTAATGTTGAAATATCAGGGAAATCCGAAAAAAAAAAAGGAATAACAGTATTTTAGAAATATTTTTACCATACAGTAAGTGCTAAGGAAATGTGTTACAGCAGGAAATGAGAACACCATCATGTCAGAAATTACGCCCAAGAAGTTTACATATGGAAATCAAAGTTGATATTTTAAATAAATAACCATTACCTATTGAAACTAAGATGAACACTATATATACAGATGCTTATCAGAATAATGGAAACACCTGAACGAAAGTGCAACTTACCAGATTAATATGGTGTCGGGCCACCTTTCGCCTTCAGAACAGCCTTGATGCGACGTGGGATGGAGGCATAGAGGTCGTGAATGGTAGCAAGTGGAATATTACACCATTCCTCGTGCAGGGCATCGGCCAGTTCTGTGAGAGAGGATGGAGGTGGAAATCGTCGCCGGAGTCGTGTTTCCAAGACGGACCACAGATGTTCAATTATGTTGAGATCTGGGGATTGGGCGGGCCAGGGGAGGTGTTGAACTTCATCCCGATGTTCCTCAAACCACGCTGCAACAACTCCAGCTGTGTGAATAAGTGCATTATCATCCTGGAATATGGCGTCATTGTCCGGGAACAACATCCGGACCATAGGATGCAAGTGGTCTCCTAAAATTGCGACATAATCGTTGGCAGTGATGCGTCCGCGAAGTGTGACCACAGGACCCAATGAAAACCATGATATTGCGGCCCACAGCATCACCGTGCCGCCGCCATGTTTCACAGTTGGGCGGAGACACTGCAGATCATACGCTTCTTTGGGCGTTCTCCACACATAAACACGGCCCGTGGTTTGGAATAGGGTGAATGGTGACTCATCCGACCATACCACACGTTTCCAGTCATCAACGGTCCAAGTTGCATGGTCGCGGCACCATTTGCGGCGTGCTAAAGCGTTCTGGTCCCTGATGAGAGGTTTGGCCCGTGCAACACGACCCCGTAAGTTCATGTCATGTAATTCGCGGCGGACTGTGATTGTCAAAACAGGTTGGGGGAGGTACTGATTGAGTTCCTTCGTCACTTGCGCCGCAGTGGCACGACGGTTCCGCGTGACAATGCGCTTTAATACCCGGCGTGCCCTGTCACTGATGCTTTTCTTCCGCCCACTGTTCCGCTTCCCCGATGTGGTTTTCCCGTGTGTTGTGTAGGCCGTCATCACCTTCGACACTGTCCCTGGCGACACACCTAACACACTAGCCACTGCCGTCACACTCACTCCACATAACCGCGCACCAACAATTTGCCCTCTTTGAAACTCTGAGAGGTCTCCCATTTTACACTACCTCCGTCTGCTGCAGCCACTGCACACTCCTGTTCCACGACGCCTGACGTAGTATGGAGACCGACCTAACACACCACCACCAGCAGTCCGGCGCTGCGGTCGCCACGACACCACTGCCAACCCATACATCTGACGTGTTGCCAACTACAGGTCCATTATTCTGATAAGCATCTGTATATATATAAGCATATTACTAGCAATCTTTCCTCTCTCAAGAAACGAATAGAGAAATTTTAGTTAAAAATTACAGAATAAATAATAATCATAAAACTGACTTTTCCCGGGTTTTGACGAAAGTTTTAAGGTATTATTTTGATCACAAACAACAGATTTCACATTTAGTAGCGTAATAATACTGTATATCAATGGAGATATCGAAAACACATTTATATCCATCCTCAATTTCGAACATATTTGATTTAAGACGCGAAACTATCTTGCTTTCTTTTTTCCATTTCTTACTCAATATAAATGCTTGGAAGTGCTGTTTTTGGTATGTTACTACTAGATGTACTCTTTAATATAAATCCAGAAACGCGCTTCCGGGGAGATGAAAAGAAGATATTTATCTATGTTGGAAAGTGTGAGTAAAATTGTGGTAGTGTTACAAGTACCATTTCTCTCAATATAGGAGCAGCATTACTGTTCGATAACAACTTCCAAAAGTACACAATAAACGCAAACACTGGAAAATATAGTCCACTCGAATTCGCGTTTTTAACCCATTCACGCCAATTCACTCTATTGCTACTTAGAAAATGATGATTGATTATTCTTGTATTTTGTGGCAAATACTAAGCTACAGAGATGACGTTCTTTTAACTAATTTCATTACTTCCATTCAGCTTGATTACCTGTGATCTTCAGGTTTAAGTACAAAAGCGGTAAGTTCATATTGTGTTCTTGAATAAGCTTGAGTGCCCCGGAAGTTGAGTGGATCGCTGATAACCTTTTTATTAAGACTCCTGGGATCGACTCTCAATAAGGATAAATTAAATGACTAGTTAAAAATTTACCTTACGCAGATCATCAACAATTAAGTTTCTACTACGAGGGCTGTTCGAAAAGTTTAAAGAATCGGATAGAAAGAAACGCAATATCAAGGTGATTGAGGTTTCATTTATAAACTCCTCGAAGGTTAATATACTTCTGGCCAAAGGCCTTCCAATGCCTTTACACTAGCAGAATATGTAGATTCGTCCACGGCTGCAAAATAGCCTGCCACCGTGGAGATGACATCTTCATTGGGCTGAAATTTCTTAATGTTTGGGAACAGGTGTAAGTGACGGGGGCAAGATCAGGCGAGTACGGGGGTGGGGTATCATTTGGAAGCGAAGTTGTCACAGCCAGATTCCAGACTGTGACAAATGCTGAATGCACAGGCGCGTTGTCCTTGTGGAATAGCACTTTCTTTTTCTTCATGTCGGGACTTCTTCCCTGGATCGCAGTCTTCCCAGAAGATTGCTAAAGTAGTCTGCAGTGATGATTTTGCCTTTTTCCAGGAAGTCTATCAGGTATGACTCATGACTCCTTTCGTGTCCCAGAAAAACTTACGCCGTCACCTTGGCTGCAGATGGAACTGTCTTTGTCTTCCTTGGTGGCGGGCAAGCTGTATGATTCCACAGCTTGAGACGCTCTTTTGTCTCAGGCGTGTAATGATGAACCCAAGTTTTGCCCATAGTGAAGTAACGCCGCAGAAACTCTTGTGGAAGTCACTGCGGGAACGAGTTTTTGCTCACTTGTGAGAAAGCGCAGCTCCCATCGCACCGAAAGCTTCCTCATGCCAACTCTATAGAGATAATGTGGTGTACCCGGGCCCCTGAGATGCCCACTGCATGAGCTATCTCACACACTTTCAATCGTCGGTCTGCCAGCACTACATCACGCACTATCGATTGTTTCTGGTGTAATGGCGGTTGGCGGACGTCCACTGCGAGGGTCATCTTCAACACTGTCCCATTCAAGCTTGAACAAACTTTGTCCAATTCAGCTTTGAGAGCTGTTGCATTTAGTCCCTTCTTTACGAAAAAACTGATGCACACGAACTTCCTTTTGTTCCATGTTGTAACGTCACTAGCACTCTTGCTCCTTCCCGTGTCTCTGCAAACCTGACTATCGGACGAGAGGCGCTGCACGTTTTCCTACACGTTAAGAACAGACGTGAACTTATAATGCGCATGCTTTTGTTTCGACTGCAAAGCCATCTCTAAGCGATTCTTAGAACTTTTCGAACAGTCCTCGTAATTTGAAGTGAGGAAAAAAAGAAGATACATAAGGGTTATATATAAAGAACAAATTAACAACTTTGGCACAAGAAACCAAATACATAGAATTGCAAATCGAAAAACAAGGATGGCCAAATGAGTGAAAAAGGACGAAAAATATTTTTATCTCGCAAGACCAAAGAAAATAAACAAACATCAGTCATTGGCCAGACTCCTAAATCGATTAAGCCGAAAGATTGTCAAGGTCATTTTTATTAAATACGTAAAGTATTCTGAAATTACATTATGGGGTTTTCTTAAATTATTTTTTTTTAACATCAGATGGACACTGATAACGAGATTATATAGACTGATCAATTGGTCATGGAAGCTCACACTCACCGAATGTAATTCATTACACATAAAATCATACCAAATATATTTGTTGTGAAGAAGACTACCATAAAATCAAGCACCACTAGCTCAATTCTCTCAATACTGGTTGGCATATCTAAAGGAATAAAAATTGGAGAACGGAGCGAGCATAAATTGACAGATGTTTGACACTCATATATTATTGGATATCAAATCTCTTACCTTGAATATGGTCAATGATACTCTTGTTATAGTATCGTGTCCGTCCAAGCTTTCGGGGTCGCTTCGGTCCCATTTTCAAGTATTCTAGAACAAGGATGAGATGATATTCTATTACATTTTAACCACAAAAGTCCTCAATGAATTCAAATTCAGAATTATGAAAAATAGAATGGGTATCTTTTTTTAATAATCTTATTCCGAAAAGAAATACAACAAACACTATTAAAGGAAACAGTGTCTTTCCTTCTTTGCAAGTTGCCAACATTAATCAGCAATTATTGCATAATTAAATCACTTTTCAAGTACCAAATACTATGGCGGTGCAGTTTTAGCAGAGATTTTTCAGCGTCATGAACACCCTTTTTATTTTAATCTTCATCCTTGTTCAAGAACCCTTCAAAATGGGAAAGAAGCTTCTCCATTAAGCTTGAACCAAAACGGAAGGTTAGTGAATATAAGACAAGAGTCTTGCTTATTGCATGACTCATCTTGTTTAGATTCTTGGGCAATATCTATCACTTTGCTCCTAAATTACGAGTGCCATTATACACAACTTCTAGCCATAGAACTGGATAACAATTGAATTTAAAAGGATAGGTTTCAAAATAAATGTCAAAATGAAGTCTCAAATTATTCAACTCACTCAACAAATAAAGCAAAAAACTGGCAATGTTATGCGCTATAATTTTTTTTAAATAAAAAAATTCAAATTAGTAAAATCACTAAAATTACTATTATTTTCAAATTTGGAGGAGCGTGACGAGGATGGTACTTTTACTGACGATACTAATCATCATGAATGAAAATTGCATATACACATTTTTAGAAAGGTATCCTATTTTTGCCCCCAAAGCATGATTAGCTGGAAAGAATATCTTACTTCTTTTGACTTAGAACTGGTTGTTTTATATAACGCATTAGTTCATGTGTATCTTGAAAGTGAGTCATAAATCGATGGTTCTGACAAATGCTGGATAATATCTGCGAATTACACCTTGTTCATGTACTATCGTTACGTGCTACCTCCGATAGCTCTATAGTTTATATTTTCTACATATTACATAAAATATAAGCCACAAAATATGTCTAATAACATATGAACGTTTTTTTTTCAAATGTCACTTACACACCTTTGTATTTAGGCCTATCACTCTAGGATTACTGTTTAACCACCATATATCTGACATGTATAGCTACAAGCTTATCCTTTCTTTAATATATCAGCGGAAAATAGGAAAACTATTCAATGTGTGTAATGAACAACCTTTATACACAAAGAACGGGGAGCTTTCATATACTTACGAGGTACTTCAGTCTGTATGAGTTGGCAAGGCGAAGTAAGCAAACAGATGCTGCGAGTTCAGTTACGCTTTTGTTTTCAATGCTCAAACTTGCATCGCTGTTGCCCTACTCTTAAATTTAGATCAATAATAATATAATGCGAAGTGTGAGCGTGGAGAAAAAGTAGTCAGAACTGTGATACGGTTCGTTTTGCTAAAGAGGCAAATTCCTAAGAAATCCGTGAAGAGGTAATAGGCAAGAAGCCCTATCCTACAGTGTTGTACACAATTTAAGTGAGGTCATGCATCGGTAGAATAAGAAACCATTTCACGCCAACCATAATGAGAAAGTAATGATCACTTTGTCAAGGAAGTGGAGTCACTCAAGGCCAGAAAACCGTCACGTTACCATTCTTGAAATACACAGACAAGTAAATTTAAATCTGGGAACAACCGATATTATCATTCACAGTCACCTGAAAGTGAAGCAAGTGTCGGCTAGACGGATACTCAACTTGTTGTCCAGAAGCATAAAAGTGGCATACTAATAGGGATTGTTATTGCTGTGTACTCAAGACTAATTACTTACTTACTCTATGGCTACGGAGCTCGCAAGTTCATCGCCGTAGTAACAAACGTTCTCCACAGGATTCTATCCTGAGCAAGATCAAGCCAGTTTTCATGACAAAAACACCTACTTCACGAAGATCTCTTCTAATATTGTCCTCCTAACGACGCCTCGGTCTTCCCAATGGCCTCCTTCCAACCACGACAGAATCTAATCTTCGTTTTTCCCCTATCCTAGCTACATGGCCTGCCCACTTTCGAGATTTCATTACTTTTACATCTGGTGAATCGTACAGTCCGTGGAGTTCTTCATTATGCAGTCTCCTCCATTCCCCAGTCACCTCGTCCCGTTTCGGACCGCATATCTTTATCAAAACCTTATTATCAAACACTCGCTAGGGTTCATCTGCTAGGGTCGTACTCCAACTTTCTCAACCCTAAAGTATTACCGGCAGAACAACCGCTGTATATTTTCAACTTCAACTTTCTTGATAAAATCACGAGGTCAGGAGTTTCTGGACTAAATAGAAGCATGCGTTGCCCGATGCTAAGCTACTTTTTATTTATTCCGTGACCTCGTTTCAGCTTGTTACATATGCTCTCAAGTATTTACTTTCTCTATGACCTCATCCCTAATTATTTTATTTCCTTTATTCCTTGTGTTTCGGCTTATCATGTATTTTGTTTCCTCTATATTTACCTGTATGCCTACCTCATCGCACACTTCTACTAAGACATCGGTGTTACTTCGTAGTGCATCTATATCGCCCCCTATTAATTAAATCTACATCATCCGCGTATACGAACAGTTGATTCAAACCATTCAAAGTTAGTCCCTTTTTGTCCTCTTTTATATTCTGAATCGCATATTCTAACGCAAAGCTAAACAGTAATGGTGACAAGGCATCACCTTGTTTCAATCTGTTTCGAATTTCGAAACTATCTGACATATCCTATCTGTACTCTGCTTATCATCCTCACTAGTTGAATAATTTTTTTCGGAATTCCAAATTGTACCAGGATATTGTATAGTTTTTTTTTCCTTTTGATAGAATAATATGCTTTCTTAAAGTCAATGAATAACTGGTGAACAGTCCCATTGTATTCCTATCTTTTCTCTGAGATTTGTCTCATGGCGAAAATATAGTCTAACGTGGATCTATTTCTTCTAAATCCACATTGGTGATCTCTTAATTGTTTCATCTACGTATACACTTAGGCGAGTTAGCAGGATATTACTCTGTGCTTTGTAAAATGTTGCGAGTAATGAGATTCCGCGGTAATTATTACAGTCCGATTAATCACCTTTTTTATAAACCGAGACTATTATTGAGGTTTTCCATTCCTTTCGAAGCTCCTCCTTTCTCCATATAGCACTTATCAATTTATGCAGTTCCTTGATTAGTGCCGTTACTCCCGCTTTAATTAATTCGGTTGGAATATTGTCTATTCCTGGTGATTTGAAAATTTCCAGTTTTTTTTATCGGCATTTCGACCTCGACCTCACTAGGTTCCGGCATCCACTGTTCTACCGTATAGATTATAAATTCCTCTGCTATTACTCAGAATAAATCTAAGGTAATAAATTACATTCTGGATCCAACATGAAACCAAATAATGGCGACGTTATGATTACTCACCTCTCATAAAAGGACGCACCCAGAACTCCAAACTATTACAGTGGATAATTATCCCAGTTTACTAATATAACCGTATTATGTTGGGCAAAAGTATAGCATGCTTTAAGACAATGCTCTAGTTCTCATAATTCTACTGTTGCGAGAGGAAAGAAAAGATATTGAAATTACGACGCATCCACAGTATTCTCCAGACCGACCGGCATACGATTTCTTCCTTTTTCTATTTCTTAAGTCATTTTTAAAATAAACTCACAAGCTCAAAAAATAAATTAAATATACACATTTTGGCGCAGCGTGCTACTCATAAACTAACTGTACTTACTGTGTTTTGGGCTGGAATAAGCTCTGATTTTGGAAGCCATAGCCAAAGAAGACTCTAGCCAAAACATGGTAAGTACAGATTTAAAAAAGTATATATCTTACCTGTTCTTTTAACAATAGCAACGATTTTCTGCAGAGCTTCCGACTGTGGCCCCACATTGGAGTGAACACTGCTTATGCTAGAATGAGATCCGTTCATTGAGCCTTCTGTGCTGGACATCCCTGAGTCTGAGTCATGTGACCATGAGTGCTTCCTTCGCAGTTGATACCCATGACTGGAATTACATTCGTTTAGATTTCTGAAACAATAATAGAACTGGAACTTCTCCACAACTACTACATTAAGTCTTATATAGAATAACTCCATGTCCTCACCGACGAATATTGAACTTAATTTTAAAATTCATCCGAACATAAACATCGTCAGATCAAATAAATCATTGGTCTAGTGCAAAACATTTCCAATTGTATCTCAGCAAAGGAGTATAACTTACATTTGAATGTAAATTATGTGTTTGAGACTAAAACATAATAATAATAATTATATTACTGCATCTACAGAACGATTAATTTCTCAATTAAGTGCCAGTTCAGTGTGAATATAGCAAAATAATTTATTGGTATTTCGGGGCTCAAGATGTCTTTTTTCAAACATTGGTGGTCATAACCTTATATATGAATAGAATCCAAAATATACGGGTGATCCTTCTTTTAATTTGTTGTGAGTCGTTTGAGCTTTAATTATTTATTACCCATGGCTGAAATCTCTGATTTGCATACGAAAATGTAAAGTTTGAAATATGTATATACCTATGATTTAATTAATTGTATTTGAATATGTGAATAATTAAATTTCTTTCTTCTTTCCAATTTCAAAAGCAGATCAGCCGGAAGTCCCTCTACTCTTTCTCTATCCCTCTATAAGGATATGGAAATTTATTAATTGTATTTTATTTTATGAAATGTTGAAACTCTTTTGGATTTTTGGTAGCCACCATGATATATATTTTTGTAGTATAAACGCTATCTTAGAGCAGAGCTGGAGTATAGTTTGTAGGTCAACTGAATATATTGACCCCTGTTGGAGAAAGTGGCTAACGGTACATGTTTTGAATTTTCCTTGTTTCTTTGTGTTTCTACTTGGAGCGGAGAGAAGGGCAACGCTGAAGAAAGGAGGAGCTAGTAACGTAGAGGGATTTTCAAAAGAACAGACGATGCAGCGAGAATTTTGAGGGTGATCCCTGTTATTTTATAACGTTTATTGTTGTTTTTTCTATTGGGCCTTTTTCTATTTATATCGGAACCGTTTGTTTGCCGGGACAGTTCCTTATACGATTTCGTTGAGATAGGCTGCGATGTGAAGTCAGTAAGAAAATTGTTAGGGCAAGCAGTTCACTATGCTGCGAGTAGGGCCGAACATAGAATATTTTCGATAGTAGAGTCGAACTTAGAAAAAAATAGTCAGAAGCAAGACTTAGTTTTTGTGGAGGATATCTGCAGCAATTTGTTTGAAAGCTGTTGGGTAGCAAGGTTACAACGATCGACCGGATATACGTCCAAACCCAGAAGATAAGAGAAGAGAAGGAGAGCAGTAAGTCAGGACATTATTTTGCTTCTCTTTATTTTGGCTGGGCCACTACGAAAATTCGATTCACTGCAATTTTCTCCAGCGCTTCGCCACATTTTTAATGATATTTACTTTAACATCCACCCCTGGGATTTTATTTAAATTGATATTCTTGAGCTGGGATAAATGTCTGTTTTCATTTTTATTACTTCGTAATTGTTTCACGTCATGTTGAGATTTGTGCAGGTGCTACTTTGACAATAATCTGGATCCACAGTAGTTCTGGATTGTCGGTAGTATCCAAGAATAGTTCACGCTCGGGACTCGTACCTGGTGTGAACTGCAATACTTTTTTATTTCTTCATTCAATCGTCAGCCATCCGTCCTCCTCAATGGGAAAATGATTATCTGAATGGGCAATGATTTTGAGCAAATCCTGCAATTATTCAGAGGGATCAGATGGCTTTTAAAGTTGCGTTAGTTATCTCGCTAAGAAGCTCGTAGGGTCCATTCAAGCAATTTGAGAGCGAAAGTAATTAGTAAAAGGGGATGGTCAAAGCTGTATCGTCTGGTTCTCGTTGTTGAAAACCCCGTTCAAGAAAACAAGTATCTGTAAATAATATTCTTTTACCAATATACCCGAAAATATCAAAATTACCCTCTTACGAGTCTCATTTGTTGTTGTTCCCTGATATTAATGAATTAGTAGAGTTTCTTGCCAGAACAAGTAAGTTATGTTGTTTTATGAAAGGTTATACTGGATCGGACGTTGGGACCTAATCACAGACTGAGATCGTCTCTGGGCAAGTTTTGTAGTTAGTAATCCAGTATAGCCCGTATGTTACGATCCTGATTATAAGATTAAGTATTTAATAGAGGATTCTAGGAGCAAGTATTGCTGGTTGCAGGGGTGACGCTTGTCAAGTTTGGGTCACAAGTTATTACTTATTAGTACGTTTTCCAGGCCCAATAAATCTTTGGCACCCAGAAAGTAGAAACCCCAGCAACGATAGGAAGTGCGCAATAAATTCATACCGATTGCAATGTCCTGGGGGACGGAGTAAAGCGTTCTGGTAATATCACTGGCCATATGAAGATAAAGGAACTGCGTAGATCAAGATCCTCCAAAATCGGCGAGCTTATTCCCACCCAAACGCCGTATTTAATCGAATCTAATACGCACACCAATTTTAAGAGGCTTGAAATAAAATAATAATAATAAAGAAAAACATATATATATATATAAACGCTGGCGATTGCAATGTGCAGCTGCAAAGGTGCAAAATACACCGTAATTTTACCTCATAAAACAATGAGTTATATTGAAGTTATAGATTTTTACTACTGTTATTACTGGTAACGATGCTTTATATCTTCGCTTTTTGTCTTCCATCTCTTGATGAACTCAAACTCACTTTGAAGTTTTCATCAACACCAATGTCTACACAAATACGGTACCGGTAGTATACGGCAACAAATGACAAGGTAAACCAAAATAAAATACGAAAGTGCGCGAAGAAAGTAAAGACAAGAAACGAGGTAACGAGAACACAGTCAAAGCAAGCTCAGAATCTACGAAGAACGATAAAAAGATTTTTCGAGTTTGCATACGAAACTAGTGAGCCATCGATTCTAATGCGCACCCCGATTTTGGACACCACATTTGGCTGAAAAAGGTGCGCACTACATTCGGCTAAATACGGCATGGCACGCATCTCTTTCAGAGCTTTACGATCTATTTAGAATCGAACGAAGTTTATAACAGGGTGTCTACAGAATTCACAGAAACCAAATTCATGACTTTTGCATGCAACAAAAAGATAACGAATTATTGGGAGCAGCTAGGGAATCCGGTATTGCCACACCCAGACTCAAGATATGAGTCCCCTGGATAATCATTCTTCTTAACACATTCTGTAACATTAAAAGTTCACAATATCAAACACGCTTCAAATGTATGAGAATCTTCTCTTCATATTTAGGAAAACTGAAAATGTGCCATTAAAAATGTTTTTTTTTTTTCTTGTTATTTTCTTTTTACTTCGGTGACCAATGGCTAAACCTCATTAATTTTTGATGATTTCCATGACCTGTCAACACCATATACGATGAATAATATCTGTTATCGACAATGAGTCGGTAGGCCCTAAACGCCGGAACCTCACGAAAAATACTCCTTTTGTTGTACCCCTTTCTTGGTGGGTTACACTCATGATTAAATAGTTTTCTCTTTGGTTCATGACAACTACGAGAACCATTGCTCTACTAGAATTACAAGTGGGGTACGGCACACAGTGGTGCCAAGTGCCAAAAACGTGGCGAAAAGTCGAAAACATGATTTATTTTCCAGAAACTTCACTACAATAGTGTTTTTGATGTCGCTGAATTCAAATTTGACATTAGTTTTGTCAAAAAACAAAATGGCGTATCCAATATGGCGGATATGAAATTGAAAAATGTGTTCAATAAATGCAAATCGTTTTTTTTTTTTTTTGGAAAACGTACATATAATAATGGTTATGGGATCGCTGAATTGAAATTTGACATTATTTTTTCAAAAAACAAAATGGCGGATCCGATATGGCGGATATTAAATTGAAAAATATGTTCAATAAATGCAAATCGATGTTGTTTGAAAACTTACATATAATAATGGGTTTGGGATCGCTGAATTCAAATTTGGCATTATTTTTTCAAAAAACAAAATGGCGGATCCAATATGGAGGACTTAAATATAGAAAATATTAATATATCAATGGAAATCGGCATCTATAATATTGTTGAAGTCACAGATTCTTTATTTAATGTTATTTGTTGGAAAATTATGAGGCAGATGTAAGAAATCAACAAAACTAACAATACAAACAATTATTTGAAGAACTAAAACCAGGGAAATGTTTAATGGCTCCAAAAAGGAAACGTTATTGCATAAAAAATGAACAATACAAAACGGGCACGAACGGGCTTCAGGCTTTGTAGTACTATGTTAAACAATGATTTTGGTTATAAGAACAAGTTATTTGATCGTGGGACATCGTGGGACTTTCGACTTTTGCATCACGACATTTGAAAATCGACAATTTACAAGCGTATTTTAATTGTTTAAGTTATACAATAATAATTAATATACTTACTTTCAACAGTGTTTTTCCATTTGAATGTATGCCAAACTAGTAAACAGTAAAAAGTACTCTGCGCGGTCGAATATAAAATACCGATAGCGTTTCAATGTGGCGATATGCGACTCGCCATTCACGAGAGGTTACAGCAGCTTAAAGTAGTCAGCTGCTTATACTGACCGTTGTAAACGCTCATTTTGAAGGCGGCAGGTACCAACCTAACTATTGAGGGACTTAAACCTTCCCTACTTACAACTTTGTTTTGGGGACTTTTCGCCACGTTTTCGGTATTTGGCACCATAGTGCGGCATAGTGACAGTAAACCTATTTTCCATGCCGCTGATTATGTATGGATTTTTAGACTTTCGATGTTTCGCCTGGTTATCATAGTACAAATCTGTTTAAAACTTTCATGACGCATTGACAATGGACGGAGACATAAGTGAGACTTGTAATGGAGTAAGGGCTCGTTGATCCATAAACAGCAAAAGAACTAACAGGAAATCGTATTTCTTGTCCAAAAATTCCATTTTTAGTTTACAGTTTGATCAAAAAAATTGAGACTTTTCGGTCAATTCCATCGCATCTCACAATTCAGAAATGTTCAAACGCTTTTCTTTCAGAAAATGATCAATTGATCTGGCTATGTTGTGTCGAGGTGAGAACGATATGATTCAAGTACCTAGAACCGGGTTCCTCTGCCAGCGTTGTGTTCTAGGTGTACTTCTCTGCAATGATATTTAGTCTTTTTTGTAACACTGTCCTCTCTTTACGTTAGTCAAAGTACAGGCCTCAAATGGCGGTTTCTTCTAGGCCTGCCTTCTGTAATTTAATTCTCAGTTTTTCTTTCTCTCTCCTAATCTTTGAATTATTATATTGGCAATATTTTCCTCCTATATAATACCGACATCTTGCAGTGCTGGACTGGGAATCACTAACTGTGTGCAACATACCTTTTTAAAGGTCCGAGGTTGAACTCAGAGGCTGAGATACCACTTTATTCTTCTGTATCCTTTGAGGAATCATCTGTGATAAAGGCAACAAATGTTCAGTAGCAACTGTAGCTAATGGCACGTTTGACTCAGATGACAGCCTTATACTGTGTTTTCTGGTTTCCGCTTTTGAAGGAGAGCAGTAGCCTGAATGTCTAATGATCCAATCACGATCGTCCTCTCACGTGCCTGATCTTTCAGAAATTAAAGCCTTATTGACAGAAGTTTTGATTTAGTACGGGATGCATTTACTCTGGCTGGATGCATTTACAGGCACAAATATCAAATAAGATTTGAAAGACGCATGGGAAAATTGCTGTTCTTTGATGGACGCGGAACTCTTCCAAATACCACGACATTTGTTGTGATATACTATTATTCGATTAACAACTGGACAACCGATTTTTTTTTCTTTATTTCTTTCCAGATTTCAATGACACGACCTGCCACCCCAATTGACAGTTCAGAAGAGGGTTGAGGGTTCAGACCCTTGAAGTTGGATCAACTTGATTTTATTAATTTTTAAGGCCTTTACGCAACTTTATTGAACTTACTGTTCATTTATCTAGTTAGGCATTAAAAAAAAGATAGTGTTACAAAAAAATCAAGATCTTGATTTTGAGCACCTTTTTTTGTTATTATCATACAATTTATTGTTTTATGGGAGATTCTTTCTCATTAGCGCCAACAAAGATAAATCCAGTTGTGCGGATTGCCTATCCTAAGCACGGAAATGGATAAATTTAGTTCACGTGCTGTAAAGGAAGCAATTGATAAAAAATAAAAATCTCAAATTTTGTGAATATTAGACATAGGCAACTTTTGCGCTCCCTGCTCCATCGAATTTCGAAAAAAAAAAAAAGTTTTCTTTTCGAACCATCCTATTTTACATGCCTCATTTAAACAAAACCTTTTGAAAACCTAAAAACACATGGCCGGCCTACAAAGATTAAACATTGCTTCCAGAAAACTGCTATTAGATACATTTTCATTTTCTCAATCAAGAAAGCATTGCGATTGCGCCCAGGATAAATTGCTTTGCATGGAATTTGATGCTTTTTATTTAAACAATAAAATATTTACAAGTCATGACCGTTTCATGTGTTTTTATGTATCAGTGTCTGATTTTTACGAGAACAAATTCAAGTACACTAGATACCTACACACACTCTTATGATACAAGGAGAAAAGACATCCCATTACCATATACGCGACTTGATAAGATTCTTAGAAGCTACTCGATGTTGGGAAAAAAATATTTTAGTCTTTTACCAGAAACAATTAAAAATTTGGATAACAAAAACTTCAAATATGCAATTTAAAAAATCCTCATAGATTGTGAAGGTTATTCCTTGAAGAAATAACTCGTTTCTGAGAACAAACCAAATCATTTTAGGGTAGTAAAAGTGGCCTTATATTGCCTTTTATAGTACTTCTTATTTTATGCTGGATCGTTTTATTACTAGACGACTATTTCTATATAGGAATAGTAATTTTATGTTTTTACAGCATGTAATGAAATTCATTTTGTAAACTTTATACTGTACTTTTATTATCACTGTTTTAGTGTGCAAATAATCAATTTGACGACATCTTTATGCATCAGTGGCTGCCCTACGATTTATATACAAATAAATAAATACCTCATCAATTACATAGCTATGATAACTAAAAGGCATTGGGAATACATTAAAATATATTTATCACACACTGTTTTTTTTTACGAAATTACACTAATGAACCTATTATAAAAATATCGGAAAGATTTCTCCTCTAAATATTGCTAACGAAAGATTTCTACTGGCCGCGGGAAACAGCAAACATTTAGTTTTCACTTACCGATCTACTTGTCCTACAGGCACATCGTATTTTGTCAATAAATCAACAAGTTCTGATATAAAATCATGACGCTGAGGAAAGGATGGAAGATCTTCGGGTAACTGAATCGTTTGGTTGTCGATATCTATGTAACAAAGATTTGCCTGAAAATAAAACTGCATCATTAGAAAACACACACACACTAAATTTTAACTAAACACATTTAAGAAGAATAGTGACCGGTAAAAGTTTTGTACACGGAATCTAGGAACAAAACATGTTTACACGATATTACACTACTGCATCAGAAACTCTTGATTTTGGATTATAAATTCTGTGAATGAGTGAATTGTTATTAACGTCCTAAACGAGCTGGTGGGCATCTACGGACGAGACCTACAGTGTTTGGTAAAGTGGGCTCCGAACCACTGCGTTCAATGGACCCCGGCGGGATTTGAACCCGTGATCACGCGAACAGAAAGCGAGCGCTCTAATTTCCAGGCCACCCCGAAGTCTGTGCTTGACATATTGTAGTGATGGCGCGATACGATGTGGTGGCTACGTTACAATCGGAACACAGCAGAAGGTAACAGTTATCAGTTATGGCTGAACGTGACGACGTAAGCAATCTGATCGCGGATAATAGTGGTGGTGCCACTATTTCGGAAACAATCGCACTTGTTGACTGTTCCTATACCATGATATCAAGAATGTACCAAGAATGGACAAACCATGGACATTTAGGACAACAGATCACACAGCGGCCGACCACATGTGGATGAGTGATCCAAGAAGCAAGCGTTGGTTTCACGACTGGTATCACAGCAATGACAAACTACTGTTGAATTTTAATAACACTTCGCGACGAAATTGGTGTCGACTGGTGTTCCTTATCCCTAGACCAACGACGATACCCGTAACTAACTCGCACACAACGCCTCGCATGAGCCACAGTGTCAATAAACTTTGGGCAGATGGAAGGTAGTAGTCTGGATTGGCAAGTCCCATATCCTGCTGAACATACGGCTGACCGGGTCCATATCGGGAGTAAGTAGTATGAAGCCGCATCCTCAGGTTGTATCAGACTGAGGTTCACCAGACCAGTGTCATGGTCTGGTTGCGTTTTCGCATCAAGCCTTAGGCCCATTGAATGGTAAATGTTACAGAGACCTGTTAGCTGACCATATGTGTCTATATTTCCAAGTTCTTCCTGACTGCAGTGCAATGTTTCAACACGATATTGTACAGTGTCATCAGGTTCAGACCACTACGAAATGGTTCGAAGATCACGGTAATCAATTCTCCACACGACTTTGACGCCCAAACTCATCTGACTGTAACCCCACTGAACATATTTGAGGTATGCTGGAACGGGCTATGAACTCCGCTACCCCGCCTCACCAAAATGTGTACCAACCGACAGCGAAATGCAAGCGAGCCTGAGTCGAGTTGAATACGATGTTCGGGACCTTGTGGAATTTTATACCCCGACGTCTACAAGCCGCCATCGCCCCACAAAAAAGTTTCTAATTCCAAGATCGTTCAGTAAATAATTCACCTCAGAACTTAATTTTCAGCAGCTAGAAGAAATTCTACATTATGAATATTCCTAATCCTGATGTCGATCAAGTATAATAAATTGCGTACATGTACCAAACAATGTATCAAACATATAGCTGAACGCACATATATAATTCCCCATTCTAAAAAAATATTTTAAGAAGCATGTTGTAGCTACGTTACTACTTGATGCAAATTAAAACTGATCTGATCAAAATAAGCAAACAAACAAATAAATCCACGTAACAGAAAAATTACAATACCAACTGTAAACCAATTGTGCAGCTACTTAGCCGAACGCACAGCAATTAAGAGAGCAGTAAACACCTACGAACTTCTCACCTCACTGGCTACTTTGATATTTGTTCGGGACCCTTCTTCACAACCGTGAAGACCCATTATAAAGGGAACTGGAGCATCCAGAAAATGAAGTAGAGAGACTGGCAGGATAGGGACATACACATGTTGCCACACAAACGGAAACAGCAACGTTGTTATCGACTCAGCAACTATCATTAACCGCTGATAGTCTGGAAATAAAGAACATAATAAAAGTATTATATAAAATATGATGTGAAACATTACATTAATTTACGCCAACCTATAATATGATCAACTAACTCTTTACATACATAACATTCACGATTGGACCAAATTTCACCGACATAAAATTTAAGTTAACTAAAATTATAATTATCAATCTAATATGTGTAATATTATAAAAACCATTCCAAACATGTCTAAACTCGTCTAAAGGAAGCAGGAAAGTTATTCTATTTTTACCTAAATTGCAAGGAAACTACTAATGCAACGAAGAACTATTATGTTTCCACATCCGGCTTCTCAAATTTTCCACATTAATTCAGTCTGAGGCACCAGCAGTGCATTCAGAATTATACTGGGAAATTAATAACCGTAAAATCAAATTAGGTTTCATATTTGTAAAACAAAACAAGAAAGCAAGAACTTTTATAATTATAGCCATTACTGGTAACAATAATTTTATATAAAATGATTTACTTGAAGGTTCCACAGAGAACTACTGTCAACAATGCAACACATTACCATCCAAACAATTAGCGGTTTCCACGGCAGAGTAATTTTTATGCTACTCTCACAAGACGCCATTTTTCTATTTTAAATATAAAGATGGCGACTAAACCGGTAAAGAAAACGCGGCGCGAACCTAAACTGCTCACTATTGTAGAGCAGGTACAAGCGGGGCAAAAACCGAATGGACGGATCCTGTGGAAGGAGTCCTCAAACTCGCTGGTTCCCAACGAACTGCCTCTTCCATCCACCAGCAACTACAAAAAGAAGTCCTGATGTGTTTGAGTGGGTCTTAAGGAAGAACATTGCTAGAGCAGAAAGACAGATTGCCTACAAAGAAGTCTACATCAGTGAACTGGAGCTGGCCATTTTGCAAAACGAGGTCGAACTTCAGAACATCGATTTCACAAGGAAGCATCTTCGAAAGATGCCACTTAAATTGACGCCTCCTCCTGAAGTGCACAAGAGACGCTAACGATCAAAAGGAACCTGGAAGAAAGTTTGTACGACCTAAAGAAGTAACGTAAAGAGCTCATCCGAGATCTGTATGATTATTTAACACACGGCACGAATTTGGATGAAAAACACAGCAACAAGGACGATGAAGTTGACAGACCTATCAAAGAAGCAGAAGCATGAGGAGAACCTGTGTGAACGTGATGGTCCCTGAAGCGAGATAACTTCTCCGCAAACCTTGTAAATGTGATAGGGCCCCTGGAGCGAGATAACTTCTCCGCAAACCCATGCAAATGTAATGGTCCTCCTCATGTGTATGTTTTTCTTTGATAGTGTCAGATTCTTCGTCACTAAATAGATGCCATTGTCTAAATAATTAACAGTATGAGTTCTTCGTACTTCCTTTTAGTGTGTGCAAATAATTCCATCTTCTTTTTTTTTTTTTCTTTATTACCTTTCGCTGTGTTTTAAAGAATCAGTTAATTTTATTGGTAGCTGCCGAATGAGATTTGTGAATTCTGTCTAGCTTCTTCAAATTCATTAACTCAAATTTCGTAATAAGTAATCTTTCTTTTAAAGCAGCAATCTGATTCCTTAGTTCCATTTTCTCTTCTCATCAGGTCTTCTAATGAAAGTACTGGTACACGGTAGGGAATGTTCACCGGGGTTTGCGACTTTGTGGGTTCTTTCCACTAGATTCTTCCAGGAGGTTGATGCACAACAAACCGGCTCTTTTAAGAGCCCCTTTAACTCTGCCAATGCCGGTCCCAAGCCCGGATGTGAAAGGAGGAAGGGAGGAATAACTGCTCTTTAGAGCCACCTTATCTACTGCAGAAACGGTCTTTCTGAAGGCGCCCGGAAACTTCCCAAAAGGAAAGGAAATGACTCTTCTTAGAGCTTCAATAACAGGAACGGCTCTTTTCAGAGCCTCCATTTTGAATCATTACAAGATCGTCAACAGACACTATCAGCTTTTATGAAAGATGTTACAGTTTCCCGTGAAAGATCAGAATCAGTGCAATGAAGAAACTTTCAAGAAACTCCTAAAGAAGCGAAGAAAGTGGTTGATTGGAATTTGAATCCAATTTCACGGACAAAAAAGGCGCCAAAGAGATACAAGAGTTCTGAAGACAAAGCTCTGAAAGAATTTGAGTCAATATTTGACCAGGAAGATCTACGCAATATAAAGAAACTGGTAACTACATAGATTTCAGGTGTAACAGGATAAAAGCAGGCAGATATACTGCGAGTTTATTAAGAAAATGAGGTTCCATCTTTTGTCACCGAATTGAAGATGTTAAGAAAAATGATGTAACTTCTCTCAGTGATATACTCAATGTGATTCGACAAATGGTGCCGGAGGTTCGGGTAATGTTAAGAAACATTAAAAGCTTGCTTCATATTTTGATAGTTGTGCAAACTTCATCATATGAAGCTGATTGGGTTCACTGCAACGTCTCAAAACATTCCTAAGAGACAGCATAACAGAGAAGAAACATAATGTTCAACCTGGACGACTTAGCAGATTGATTTGTTGCAGCCAGTGATCGTCTCAGAACAATCTTCGGGCCTATCAACTTTAAAGTAAGTAGATATGAATACATTATTATCAATTAATTAGTTTGCATATGTAGAATTTTAATTTTAACTGCAAGTAGAATTTTTATGTTATTTTGTTAATACTGATGTTATCCATAGACTGATCTGAGTATTTTATTAACATTCAGTTTGAAGTATACGCATAATGTAGCTTACGGTTAGTATAAGCCATGAAGTACTCGCAGACTTTCTTTTTTTCCATGCGCGCTCACCCCAATTTTAACAGTCAGAGACGTCCATTTTATTGGATTATATCCTGGGCAGGATTATGATAGTTTTCATCGTGAACACCTACATCAATCTAATACTGTCATCCCAACGACCCCTTGGTCTTCCTTTTTCCTCTCATCCGAGCTACACGACCTGCTAATCTTGGCCGTCATGATTTAATTATT
The DNA here is from genome assembly GCA_022664845.1 of Lepisma saccharinum. Classification (NCBI taxonomy): domain Eukaryota; kingdom Metazoa; phylum Arthropoda; class Insecta; order Zygentoma; family Lepismatidae; genus Lepisma; species Lepisma saccharinum. The sequence goes on from JAGDQP010002470.1 coordinate 45,968, forward strand.
CTTACAATATCGGGTGAATCATACAGTCTGTGGAGTACTTCCTTATGCAGTCTCCCCAGTCTCCGGTCCCGTTTCGGCCCGTATAATTTTCCAATAACCTTATTTTCGACCGCTCGCAATTTACGTTCATCTGCTGAGGTCTTACTTCAACTTTCATCACCGGTAGAATTATCGTTCTCCACATTTTCAACTGATATTAATCACTAGATTCTGGACTGGATGGAAACATGGTTTTCTCGATAGACCTCTTGTATAACTTTAGATACTCGAAGAAAATATGTAATTTCTGAGCTGTGAAATACATTTGAAATATTGCTAGTACATTACTGATTTATGAAATTACTCAGTCATCGTAGGATATAATAATGTCGCCGTAGGATGGAATCTGGGTCCAGAAAACCTTTGTGAAGTGTGACTGTTCATGCTAGTTGTTGTGAACTTTAGAATTTATGTAGATACGTTGCGAATCAAACAACATGGATATACTAAGAAGATAAAACAATATCATTGTGTTAGTAGTCTTGTAGTGTGAGTGGCTCAAAAAACAGTTACAAGGGCGGGGTGAAAAGTTCTCGGCCTGACCCAGAGATGGCACTCCAATCAGCAAAATTTTATTGTTGTTGCCTGGGGGCGTTTTTCAGTTGTTCGTATAACAAGTGTCAACTTGTTCTCTCAAGTAGTTTGTGTGCAGGAATTGTTGCAGTGAGACGTCGTGAGTGTTAGTTGTGAAAATGGATACACTTGAATATCAAGCGGTAATCAAATTCTTCGTTTTGGATGGCTTAACTCCTACGGAAATTCATCCGAAGTTGACAAAAGTTTACGGGGACTCTGCTCCTTCCATGTCAACCGTTAAAAAGTGGGCAGCTGAAATTAAACGTGTTCGCACATCCCTCGAAGATGACCCACGCGAAGGAAGGCCGAAAACCGCAACCACACCGGAAACAATCGAATGCATGATATCGTGTTGGACGACAGTCGAGTTAAGGTGCGTGAGATTGCTGAGAGTGTGGGGATATCGGAGGAACGAATGCGAAACATCTTGCACAAAGAACTAGGGATGCGAAAGCTCTGCGCAAGATGGGTGCCGCATTTGCTGACTGCCGACCAAAAGCAAATGCGAAAACGATTTTCGCAGCAATCTCTGGACCGATTCAAAAGGGATCCGACCGATTTTGTGCGGCGATTTGTGACCATGGATGAGACATGGGTTCACCACTACACACCAGAAATGAAACAGCAGTCCAAGCAGTGGCTGGAAGCCGGTGGTGCAGCGCCGAAGAAAGCGAAGACGATCGCATCTGCCGGAAAGGTCATGGCCAGTGTGTTTTGGGATGCGA
>JAGDQP010002470.1:47707-63533 GCA_022664845.1 Lepisma saccharinum
GGCCAGTGTGTTTTGGGATGCGAAAGGGATCCTGTTAATTGATTACCTTGCAAAAGGGAGAACAATTACAGGCGAATATTACTCCAACCTTCTTGACCAGCTGGATGCCAAAATTCGCGAGAAGAGGCCTGGCTTGAAGAAGAAGAAACGCATCTTTCACCAGGACAACGCACCTGTGCACAAGGGTGCATTCGCGATGGGAAAACTGCGGGATTTGGGGTACGATTTGCTCAGCCATCCCCCATATTCTCCTGATTTGGCACCATCGGACTTCTATCTGTTCCCAAACTTGAAGAAATGTCTGTCTGGGAAGCGCTTCACATCGAATGAAGAAGTTGAGAGGTTCGTGGACGACTATTTCACAACCTTCCAGACTCACACTTCCGGGAAGGAATCCTGATGTTGGAGAAACGATGGACCAAGTGTATTGAAGTTAAGGAAGATTATGTCGAAAAATAAAATCATTTTTGAGCTGAAATTCGCAGTCTTTCATTGTCAGGCCGAGAACTTTTCACCCCGCCCTCGTAAATGCAAAAGTTAAAGATTGGGACCACAAATGAACTTTGGGAAAGATGGTACAAAGCAAGGACCAGATCAAACTGTGTTAGGGTACGTAGCACTTTTAAGATGTCATGCTAGGTTTTGTAGATTTGGATAATGAGTGGAATTTGAGTTGTTACACATCTTTATTTTAGAAATCAGTAACAGCAGTCCGTATTAGTAAGGATTACAGGGATCAGAACACTGACGACAACAGAACTAGGGGAAGATGGGGTAGTAAGAGACAGGGGTAATAGAAAAAATACTGGTAGTTTTGTTTATCATCAGAAAAACCGAAAATATTTTACAACGTACTGTATCTTTCTGTCTACAAGCCCCCCCACCCCACCAAAATGTTTTTAGGGAACTTCTTGACCTATTTTTCTGCATTTCAAAAAGTGTCTACCTAAAACTTTAGGTAAGTCTAGACTTTTTCATGATGATGATGATTTTTTTTTTTTTTTTTTTTACACAACTTAGCTATGTATTTTTTTAAATCTTTTTTTTTAAATTTGTCCAAAATTGGGGTTATAAGAGAGACGCATTTTCCAGTTGTTTCTCTGATAAATGGGCTTGCCAGAAAATGTGTCTCTCTTATTACCCCATTTTTTGTTTTGTCGGAATAATAAGAGACAGTCTTTTGGCCTTTTCAGGTTCTAACTGAAGATTAAAATGCCAAGAGTATACAAAAGTAGACATTTAAGGGTGTGTTGTTCGCAAGAAAACTTAACCCAAGAAGTAGATGCAGTGCGGAGAGACCTTAGTATTTGTGAAGCTGCCAGAAGTTTCAATGTTCCATTGTCCACATTGGGCAAACATTACAAAATAGGGACTGAAATTGTCGGTGGTGGGGGAAAGCCAGAATTGTCAGAAGCAGATGAAGACGCAATGGCAGAATATCTTCATGTGTGTGCAGTTCATGGGGAGGGACTAATAAAGGAAGACACACTCCAGTTAGTGAAAGAATTTGTTGTCACTGAGAATATACAAACAAGATGGAAAAGGTGTAAGTGATGACTGGTTCCATTTGTTCCTTAAAAGACATTCCAGGTTGAGAATTCGAAACGGTGTTCACAAAGAATTCGAGGTACAGACCCACTTGTAATCTACAAATTTTATGAAGACGTTCAGAAGATGTACAGGGAGAAGAAGATTGGGCCAGGTGATGCAAACCTTATATTCAATTGCGATGAAACACCACCTTTCACACACGATCCAAAGGGTGTCACAGTATTGTCGCCGAAAAAGGGATAAAAAGGGTATCAAAAAATATAGCAGGAACAGGAAAGACTAACACAACATGTTCAGAATGAGTGAAAAACTTCACAAATTATGAAAGGCTGTAATTTGTTATCATTTGTAATTAAAAGCATCCAACTTTCAAGTACGACTTTCACTAACCTTAATTTTCACATGGCAACTAACAGAAAAGTAGCCAGAATAAAAACATGTGAAAAGGCAGGGTAATAGAATATATCTTAGGCATGTCTCTTATAACCCCAGTTTAATAACAAGGCACAGCGTGGAAGAAATCTGAGCAGCGTCTCTTCCCATACGGAGTTATAAGAGACAAAAAATGGAATTTTTTATACATATTTTTTTGCAATCTTCCTGTACACTGGGAAGAAATAAAATAATTTTCTATTGTGTTGCCCAGTAACAAAGTATATATACACAAAATATCAGAAATGTGGATTGACAACTATTAACTTTTTTAATTACTTTTGTCTCTTATTACCCCAACTTCCTCTAGTTATACTAGCTCCACATTTTGGATAAATAGAACCAATCATTCAAGCAATATGGCTGCACTTAACCGGAACCTTGCCGACCGAGGCAGCCGTGTGGTCTAAGGCGTTAAGCCAGCGTCTCCCTGGTCGCGGCTTCGAATCCCACCAGAGCCATGGATATTTGTGGATTTTAACAAGCATTGCACTCATTTAATAGAGACGGGCCGAAGACATAACTTACTAAAATGGCCCATACTTTCTACCTAAGCGGAAGCAAACTGAAGCTAATGCTCAGAACATGTGGCAGATCGGTTTATTGCATAAATATTTAAATACGTGTCCAGTATACAATACTTGCTGTTCAACATGCCTAAAGCACAACCACTGGTGTCACTGCTGTTTTTTTTAATCAGTTTCAGAATAAGAGGCACGCTGTCGATACAAGGAAATCAAGCTGCTGTGCAAGAGATAATAATGGACCTAATACAAATGGTTTGGGAGAAACCAAATCAACAAAGTCAGACCAAAACTTATTGGTACCGGAAGAACAACTTCTGTCAAGGTCTTTGAATGTAATGGCGTGAATCATGTAGTAAAAAAGCAGAGAAAAAATGTTGCTTAAAAATGGAAGCCAAATAATATCCTCAGAGTTTGAAATGTAAACAAAATAATAGATGTCAATCAGTCTCAGAAGATACCGTTGATTCATCAGTACAAACAATATCATGAGTTAGATAGAACAGTAGCACTCGAGGTATACAAGAAGAAAAGTTAGATATGGTGGCGAAAAAGTGTTAGTGAAATCCACACATTCAGCGGCGAATAATCCAGATTGAGATAACGGCAGCAGTGGAGGAAGGAACAGATACGACTGGTAAGAAGAATGTTTGGTGTCTACTAGTTTTGGGACTTGAAATTCTCTCTCCAGGTTTTCCATGATAATTTTATCCAAATTCCCGGAGTTCTTAGCATAGTGGAACATGTAAATAATACGCAAGGACATTTTTTTAATACCAGCATCACCCAGTCCAAGCATCTTGTACATTATTGGTATTTCACAAATGAAATAATAATAATAATAAAATAAATGATTTCTTTAAAACAGAGGATTTTAACACATTGAAAAAATCCGGTCAGCAGTGGAAATCAAACCCACGACATCCGCCTTGCCGGGGCAGTGTTCTTACCAACTGTGGACAGGTCCATATCATGAATGTCCTTAAGTTTCCCCTCATAATTACAGATTTCCCTGAGTTTTTCATATATATAAAATTCTCTGAGTATTCCAGGTTCTCCAGGGTGGTGGACACAATGCAAGTATCGATTTAAGGGTTTCTATTACGTAACCCTTTAAAACTCTTACTAATTTCTTTCATAAGATCAGTTTAGTGCAGCCGATGTTTTAGACCCTAACGTAGAAGTTACGCCATAGATTATGCATTTTATGTGGCAACTTTAGGGCTTGCAGATGTTATAGGTCCTAAAGAAGAAGTTATGCCAAAGAAGTTGTGGATGGATATAATGTGCAAGAAGGTATCAAACACACTATTATTTACATGTTCATTTTACCTGTTATTTATTCACAAACCTTCAGTCCGTTGAGAATGGGTTCGAACCATATGTGAAAGTTAGTACCTGTTAATTATACTAACAAACAGGTCACGGATATAGGTTTACAAGGCAAGTGGTAGTACAACCACGTTAATTCCAATTTAACATATATCACCGATAATTCCTTTTCAAAAGTCTGTTCAAGATAGAAAATGTCGTACGCCCCGAAAAGAAAGTTGAACCAGGCTAAAACTTATATGCCATGAGGGTCGACAGACACTTTTAGTGTGCGTATATCTCACCGCCGTGAAACATTTTCTGCACAGTCAGATATATCTAGAAAATTACGGGCGTTCAATTTTAATCATTGAAAGCATTAATACGAACGAATCATTACGGGCACAAGAAAGAAACATATCAAATGTGCTGAGCTGAAGCATGCAGTCACAAAACTAAAATGTCATTCACTTCACTCCAAACAATGAAAAAATATATAGATGATTGAAATTCATTGTGGCACTCTACACAGAAACGAACTAATTTTCCAATGCTATTCAATCAGTTTTATTTTTCCTTAATATTTTAGTATTACATAGTTCCCCAAATAGTGAAAATCTAAAAGGTAAGATAAAGAACGGGAAGTCAAATGGGGGAAACAGACTGGAAAGAGATGAAATATTTTGGCCACCAGTTTATGTCGTCTGTTCAGATTCCATTTGATTTTCGTTAATGTGTAAATAGCGGGAAGCGTCGGAAAAAAGATACAGCCTAAAGACATACGCTGCTGGGTTTTATCGCGATATTTGAAACAACGAGTTTTGAATACAGCTCTTGTATTTGTTTTAAAACACGATCGAATTGTCTTTGAGAAGAAGAAAACTGGAAGACCCCGAACTTCTCTTTAGCATTGTTTTAAGATATCATTAAATGCTAGAAAGTGTAAAATCCGTGGCGAATTGTCTTCGTAAGATGCGCGCACTGTATTTAATTAATAAGTTTTTGTATTAAATACACACTGAGCGTCGCCTTGTCCATTTGTCAATATGTGGTAGTATTTCTACTGCATAAAACCATAATAGATTAAGAGGCACCAATTAGTTAGTGAAAGACAAAATACTAACAATGTATGATAAGCCCTAAAATTTTAAATAGTTCAATCTTCATTGTTTTGAATTCATGTACAAGAAACAACGATCAATTTAAAAATATGAAGGCAAGAGCTTAGACGTCTCCTTCTGGATCAATATTGAGAAGCTCAGAACAGACATGACATTAAAATAGTCACTGTTGTAAAGAAGTAGATGCACAAAGAAAACAATCAAGACAGGAAGATGAAAAAGAAAAAGAAAGGTTTGCGACATTACAACTACATAACCAACGAACAATGACTTGATTGCTGAAAGTGATGCAAAGCAAGTTAATGGAATTCGGCGATCAAGTTAGTTTGGTTGAATAATCCTGAAATTTCTAGTCAAAGATAAAAATGTAAAATGAGTGCTTTTCTTGTCCCGGGCAAGAATCTTTTTATTATTATTCATCTATCCATGAATAGCTAATACGTTCTTGTATAGTTACAATTATACAATACAGAAATGTTGTATTTGACACATTACAACAGCTCTCTTGTTACACCTGAAATTCTGTAGCTTCATCCAACATCGCAGAACTTACTTCGCCGCTTATATATCCCACTATTTCACAAATAAAATGGTAAAATAAAACCTTTCGGTGTAATTGCACCAGACCTGCAATGTTGCACACCAATTTCTCAAACTCACTTCGTTGAAATGATTATGAGAAATCACTCATTAATTTCACTAACTCTTCGTTTACCTTTAGAGTAAAGAAGCACTTGATTTTCCAAAAGTACACAAGTAAATAACTGTATCACACACTCAACCCCGAGAAGAGTGAAAAATTCTCGTAACGAAAAATCGAACACTGGCAATTCTTCGATTGAGCTTGGACGCTGCACTATTATATTGTCCCCAAAACACCAAAACTTCAGGCTCCTTCCAGGTTGAGGCACAGGAACTTGATATAAAAGGTTGTAAACATAGCTTTCTAGACTTAAGCTCGGTGGGTCTGTTGTGATGCACCTGCAAAAAGAAATATAAGTTGAAATTACTTAAATGCTTTCACAATGCAAAAGAGAAAGTTTAAGCAATTCATTCATATTTCGCCTCGAAGTCTACAGACGAGGAAATTGTTGTGCTTGTCAATAGCCTTAAAAGTGCATTAACTACTTCCCACCGAGATTTCACTACTGAGAAATCTAAAATTGAATAGCTTCCTAAACTAACTGAGAAAGAAACAGTTTATAGTTCTCTACTAAACCTAAATACATTCACATGCAACCTATTAGGTAATAGAAATAAAATACATATAGTAAAGGTATCAAACGTCTATAGGGCAACTACGTAACGATAGTTCCTACAGAAGATTTTGTGACATACGATGAACATGAAACAGAAAACACAGGGAATAGTTTCCGAGAAATATGTGAAGTTCAGAAACAACCGTATCCGATTACACTTTCATAGTACACGAACATATAACACTGGGCTACAATGATGTAAGAATAAAAACGAAAGAAAAATTAAAAACCAGTCTTCGCAAGACAGGTAATAACCAATACCATCTTATGTGCAAAGCTTCGAAACGGAGTAAGAAATAGTATAAAGTGATAACATGATTACATAAGATTAGTACAAAACACTGTTTTTTTAATATATATATATATATATACAGATGCTTATCAGAATAATGGAAACACCTGAACGAAAGTGCAACTTACCAGATTAATATGGTGTCGGGCCACCTTTCGCCTTCAGAACAGCCTTGATGCGACGTGGGATGGAGGCATAGAGGTCGTGAATGATAGCAAGTGGAATATTACACCATTCCTCGTGCAGGGCATCGGCCAGTTCTGTGAGAGAGGATGGAGGTGGAAATCGTCGCCGGAGTCGTGTTTCCAAGATGGACCACAGATGTTCAATTATGTTGAGATCTGGGGATTGGGCGGGCCAGGGGAGGTGTTGAACTTCATCCCGATGTTCCTCAAACCACGCTGCAACAACTCCAGCTGTGTGAATGGGTGCATTATCACCCTGGAATATGGCGTCATTGTCCGGGAACAACATCCGGACCATAGGATGCAAGTGGTCTCCTAAAATTGCGACATAATCGTTGGCAGTGATGCGTCCGCGAAGTGTGACCACAGGACCCAATGAAAACCATGATATTGCGGACCACAGCATCACCGTGCCGCCGCCATGTTTCACAGTTGGGCGGAGACACTGCAGATCATACGCTTCTTTGTTCGTTCTCCACACATAAACACGGCCTGTGGTTTGGAATAGGGTGAATGGTGACTCATCCGACCATACCACACATTTCCAGTCGTCAACGGTCCAAGTTGCATGGTCGCGGCACCATTTGCGGCGTGCTAAAGCGTTCTGTTCCCTGATGAGAGGTTTGGCCCGTGCAACACGACCCCGTAAGTTCATGTCATGTAATTCGCGGCGGACTGTGATTGTCGAAACAGGTTGGGGGAGGTGCTGATTGAGTTCCTCCGTCACTTGCGCCGCAGTGGCACGACGGTTCCGCGTGACAATGCGCTTTAATACCCGGCGTGCCCTGTCACTGATGCTTTTCTTCCGCCCACTGTTCCGCTTCCCCGATGTGGTTTTCCCGTGTGTTGTGTAGGCCGTCATCACCTTCGACACTGTCCCTGGCGACACACCTAACACACTAGCCACTGCCGTCACACTCACTCCACATAACCGCGAACCAACAATTTGCCCTCTTTGAAACTCTGAGAGGTCTCCCATTTTACACTACCTCCGTCTGCTGCAGCCACTGCACACTCCTGTTCTACGACGCCTGACGTAGTATGGGGACCGACCTAACACACCACCACCAGCAGTCCGGCGCTGCGGTCGCCACGACACCACTGCCAGCCCATACATCTGACGTGTTGCCAACTACAGGTGTTTCCATTATTCTGATAAGCATCTGTATATGCATATATAAACATTGAATTTGAATTTACTTATCCACTGATCATGTTACATGATATGGGATTTGTCTAAACAATGAGACAAGACAATTACATACAGTTCACAGTTACTCAAGGTGATATTATACATAAATTATACTTGCAAATGTTAGAATATATATAAATACAAAATCCTGTCCTAATTACTACTAGGTTCTACATTGATCCAAATACTCATTTACAGGATAAAAGCAATGGGTAAGTAAATACTCTTTTAACTTCTTGCTAAATCCCCGCATAGTTCATATTTTATTGCTGATGGAAGAACATTATACATGAAAGCACCTAAATGCATTACACTCTTGTGGAATACGTTCGTGGTGTGACAGAAAAAGTGGACGTCGCTCTTATTTCGAGTCTTGGAATGATGAACATCAATATTTATTTGGAAGTTTCTAAAATTCTTTCTTATATATAGTAAGAGTTTATATAAGTATAAGTACATACATGGCAAAGGTAATATTTTCTTTTCCTGGAATAGCTTTCGACATGGAGCATTTGGTTTCGCATTTGCTAATATTCTAACCACGCGCTTCTGCAATTTAAATAGAGGTAAGGTTTTCGTATCATTTCCCCAGAACATTATGCCGTATTTCATACGAGAATGAAACAGCGCATAATATAGACTTTTAGCAGCTTCCAGACTTCCTTTCTTGCTGACACTCCTAATTCCATAACATAGTCTGCTTAGTTTATTTACAGTATTCATAATGTGATTCTCCCAGGTTAAATTAAATTTAATTTTGAACCCCAAAAAGTTCGTATTTTCAACGTAGTTTATTGAATTATTGCCTATGTTAAGAGCGAGGTTAACAGGTCGTGCTGCAGTGTTACGAAAATTAATAGCTACAGTTTTTCCTGTGTTCAGTGTAAGTCCATTGTTGTTCAACCAAATAGATAGTTGATTTAACACTTGTGTACTTTTATTAAACAGTGAATTTACATTATCACCCATTATTAATATCTTAGTGTCATCTGCATATAAAGTAACATCAAGCATTCTAACGATACTGTAAGATCATTTATATATAAGAGAAATAAGACGGGCCCCGAAATTGATCCTTAGGGTACACCACAGGAAACTATTTTTTTCTCTTGAAGTATGATTCTGGTAAACATTATTTACATTAGAATTACTAACTTTGTACTATTACGACTATTTGTAGTGCTTACTGTTAGAACTTATTAATCCAACTGAAACATCGTTCTTATTTTCGATTTGTTCTGTACTCGTTTCAAGCACGAAGAGAAAAATTCTTGCCACTTTATTGCACAAGTGTATGTTTGGGAAACGCTGTGTGTGTGTGTATTTCGCATATTTTACGCGGGAATGATTCAGGGTTGGTTTTTAAATCTCTCCGTACCAATGAGTCAATGGGATACAAGTTTCCCCCCAATGACAGCTAATCATTCTTGAACTCTCACTTACTAGTCTGCTCCACGTGGAGTAACCAGTTTGCAATATTCTGGGTGTTTCAAGCTTTCAAAGAAATTAAACAAATGGTAACACAGGTCACTTAACCGCCTCTCGGAAGCATAAACAACAGGTGTATGCTGAATTCACTCTCTGAGTTTACGAACCCTCACGTTCTCCTAGACACCCATTTTAGTTTACTGGAGGAATGGCGCACCCTGCGTTCTCCCATTTATTTGAATTTATTTATGGAATCTCAGGCTTAGGTCGAGTCAAGGTAGAAGAGAGGATGTTGGAAGACAGTCACAGCAGGCAAATGCTAGAATGGTACGTACAAACTAGAGCCTGGCCGACTAAGGAAAAATCCTGGATGGACGGCTCCCATTACAAGGACTGGTACAAAACCCCATTACAAGAACTGGTACAAAACATCATCCCGTACACGTAATATTCTTTGTAGTGGCAAGTGGTACAGACTATTAATTTCAATCCTGAAAGGCCACAAATTGGGAAGGAAGTGAGACGAAAAATCGGTAAGGACTTCAGCTTACTGGAAAAAACGAATAAAAACGAATTTGGTCTCAATTTATGAAACTGAAAGAAAAGCGTATGTTTACATTATTTTTAATTAAATTAGTAATAGAAAAAAAAGGGGGGTATTAGCAAAACACTTTCTTTTTAATATTTGGTATTCTTCATCTTTAGAAGATTTTCCCGTCCTTTTTCCCAAAGAACTAAATGTCCATTTGATAAGCAAGTTCACCTCGTTTAGCTTTCGTTTCGTCACCTGCCATGAAATGTCCTGAGAAAGAACCTCTACCCTCATCTAGGCGCAACACCATGAGTTTTAGTTTCACAACACCAAAATTAGAATCAATGATAATTACCTGTATAACCCTGTAAGGAATTTGTTCGCTGCATACACAAACGGAAGCTGACATATAAGGGCGATGCTCTTTGTAACATACAAAGTATCTTTGGCAACATCGTAATAGCTCTGAGCTGCGCCCGTGTGATGAGTAGAAAGTTTGAAGTGTCGTGGAAGAGATCTGGTCCCATGATCTGCCTTTGGGATAAGTTGACGGCGCGTGTGACTACTGGAGAGTTCTGTTAAATGCATCGCCTATAAAGAAAATACATATATATTATTATTTCGGATGTGTAGAATACATATAGGAAGGAAGTCATTTCTGAATTTAAGTAATTTGCATGGAAATACAGAGCTACTAATTGTCGTTCTAAATTAAAAAAATAAAATTATCTTGTACACAATCATTCAGAAGAAAATTTTGAAACTTACTTATGGACTTTAAACACTGTTGTGAAGGAGAGAGTGTTCCCGACGTTTCGGAGACTAATGTAGTCTTCACGGAAAATTATGTGTGATATAAGCATAGAGATGAAGATATTTCTAGGTGTATGTGTCGTGGCAAATTATAGCGTGAGTGATGAAAGTCGTTTGTAGCTTATATGCAAGGATGTTCAAATAGAGGAGCCATCTTTGTTAGCCGAAAACAATACTTTTGAATGGAGTAAGTGGGTTAGCTGAGTGGGACTAAGCAGTGACATTTGGCTTCATGTTCTTGGCGAAATTGCATATCCTCTATTAGAACATCCTTGCTTATGTGTCATGCTTAACGATAGGGTGCGATCCAGGGAAATATACTGTACGTGTATTATTTGGTAACACAGCAACTACCGAAGTGGAGCTGACACAATCACTTCTGACTAAATGAAAACAGCTGTTCAGAGTAACAGTGAGCTGCAAAACACGTTTCCACGAATGTAGTGGAACGAGCTTGTAACTAAGAACGTGCAGACTGATCTAGTGAAGAGCTTGCTAAGTTACCGAGTTCGATCGATGCAGATATACACCTATCGAAACGGGGTGCTTTTAACCTTATCCTAAGCACCTGTCATCTGCAGTCAGGCGTAGTTGCTACGTTCCCAAATAATACAACCCACAGTGTATTTCCCTGGATCACACGCTAGCGTTTGGCGCGTCACACGTGCTACACACGGCACATCTGATCAGTTTATCTCGCGCAATTGCAGCAGTGGACGAAGGGCCTTATGTCTTCATCACACAACTAGCAATTTTTCTCATTCTGACCTTTTTATCCTGAACTATGACTAGTGTAATAGTGCATTAGAACTAGTGCATGCATTTCGACTGCTTCCTTAATTCCATCCCAAGTATACTGAAATTAGTTTTTAGGTACAACGTTCTTCCAAGCATCGAAAAATAAAAAATAGTGTACTACGATTTTCGGTTGTTCTATCTGATGCCACCAAGTTAGCACCCGGCGGCAGGTCAGTTAGTTGCCACAAAATTAGCAGGTCAATACACTGTTATTATTTTGCGTTGTCCCACACCGCTACCATCAGCTGAGAAGTACAATGTAATAGCTCATTTACCAGTCACGACGCAGAAACGAAATATAAATCGTATAAACTGCTTCGCCAGATGAGAGTAAAGTTAAGAGTAACGAGACAGTGAGATTTCGTATAAGCAACTACTCTTGAATTACAGCGTTTAATCTTTCCCTCAATGATATTTTCTTTCTTTTACGCCCTTTCTCTCACACACGATGACGCAAGATTTGCAAGGATTCCAAGTACTTACAGGACTATATCTGCAATATTGCTAAAAAGGATATCAAGTAAATATATATATATATATATATATATGTATGTATAATTTTACTTCATACATATATTGATCGTACTGAAACGGATGTACTGAAATATTGAGATCTTAATTCTCTACACCCTTTCCTTCAAGAAGAATGATATTATCAAATAGAGTTGGCTTTTAATCATTCAACTGTTTCTATTTCGTGGTGTATTTTTTAACTTTCTTATTTCAAAACACAATCGGCAATAAGAATTCACCAAACAATTAGTCTATCTCAAGTTTGTATATCTTTGTCCTCAGTTGTAAGATAAGTAGAAGATAACATTTCTTTCCTATCTTATCTCTCTACCCATCTCCTGAATCTTCCTTACAGCTGATTAGTTATTGGTAGTGAACATATTTATAGTCTTCCTTACTTCCTACAACATGGCTGATTTCACTTGACCTTTACATCAAGAATAACATTCAGTTGAATCGAAAATTTATTTGTATGAATGAAAAATAAATTATATGTAACACTCCAGAAATTAGTTCAAGAAATTAAACAACAACGTATATAAAAGTACTTTATACTATATGTAGCATCAACATACGAGTTCGTAGTATTTTTCTATGCTTTACTACACGTTTCAAGAAAAATACTAATTTATTTTCAGTGTTTGATGCTCAGTATTCTTATGTTTCGTTCTTTTAAAAGGAAGTGAAGTTCAACATATATATATGGGTATAGAACATTTTCATACTGTTTTATTATTATTCTCAATAATTAATTGATTAGGCACAATAAAATGTATCTTATCGAACTTAACTGAAACTATTTTATGGCCTTCAGGTACATCAGGCTGAAAATGTATTTATTTTTTCTGTTGAAGAAACCCTTACATTAACATATTTACCCACTAATATTTTTTCAATTCGAAGACCTATATTACAACCAATAAAATAGTGTCGCTATGGGTAGCTGTCTCAACCCCCATTTCAGTCGATGTCGTTATAGATGATATAACCACGACCAATCATACATATTTGCTCAACTGCAATTAAAATAATGCACTATGTTTTCGATATGTCGATGTTTTATTTGCTTACCAATAAAGTTAAGTACTGTCTAAAGTGGTCTAAATTTTACAATCATAAAAAAAAAGAAAACTGTTCTTTAATTTTTTTCAGGTATGATAGTCTTAACAACAACAAATTCAGAACATTTGTTAGCATAAAAAGTCACAAAAGAAACACTTTACATAGATGGCAAATCTATTTCTTTTTCCACTAAAGCGCTCTTTTGTTTATATTTTAATCCTTCCTACATGTATAAAATATTCCTTTTATGGTAATTTTCTTGACGATGTTCGCCATCTTGAGGAGTTTAACGTTGGATAGTATTTATAGGGTGATAAAAATAACTAAAACCCTGGTGGTGTCGCTAATGTAGTTCCATGCTTACCGTAAGACAAGGATGCCGAGAAGAGGAGAAAGCGAAACTTAGCTCATTGGTAAGACTTGAGTTTGTCACGTTATAATTTTTTTGATGCTAGGATTAGCTACATTGAGAGACTAGGAGCGCGAGAGAAACCTCAAGAGGGACAGTACAAGCAAGAAGAAAATGCTTAAATATTTTCAGAATTTTCGCAACAGCAGTGGGTTGTTCAACAATTAACTTTTATCAGAGTTAATATTAATCATATTTGTGATTAGTGTGTACAAATTATTCATGTAAGTGTTATGAGTCATTAAAAATTCTGCAGTTCAAGTCATGTTTTGTTCTACAGCACTCACACAGATAGTAACATAGTTTTAAGCATCTACTAGTCTTAGTGATATTGAACCAGCACTCCAACAGCATACCAGAGTTATACATTCATGGTCATTCGCATTTGATAGGTAAAAAAATAAAAATAAATAACATTTCAACACTCATTGTTTGCCAAATCTACTATAGGAAATTCTTTAGTGTCCTGTAGCTCCTTTGTTAATGCTATGGATGCTTCGTTGACAGCGAAAGCCGAAATAAGGAATCCGTAAGGTAGCAACGATGTAGGGTTGATTTGTTCACTTGACCGTAACGCCTACACCCCGTCCCAAGACATTTTTTTTGATTGGTGGCCAAAAACAACAACGAAAGGGGAAAGAGATGAAAGCTCTGTAGTTCGCAAATTTAACGGGGCTTCAATTGAAATTGTGGCTCTATAGTTTTGGTGCTATCGGAAACCAACCGTAGGCCTATTGATATCTAAGAATGCAACATCTCAATAATACATTTGATTTTCATTCCTCCAACTACAGCCAGTTTCAAGTCTCTACTACATTGCATTTTCATGGTTCTATCATCTATTTGTCAGAGATATAATTTAGAAATGTACTGATTAGTAATTTTTAGCCGATCCGGTAGGAACTGTTAGCGACTCGACACCATGAAAGCGAAGCAATGTAATAACATATAAAATCGAGCAACAAAATCTGACGATGCATTAAAAAGTCAATCCATTCCGAAATGAAACTACTTAGTAGCACAAAAGGGCGACAAAATCGGGATCGATAAAAATGTAACTCTGAATCCGAAAAAAAAACCTTTTTTTTTTTTCATCATAAACCAATTTTAAACAACGTTTGAAATCCAAATTTTACTGTTCCATTATTCCATTATAGTGTTTTTTTTTCTATTGCAAAATTGAAAACTGAATTTAAAGTGATTGAAAGGAAAGGCAAATATCATTTTCGATTTTTTATACAATAATAGTTTTCTGTTTATTATTATTAAAATGGGAGTTGATCGACCTGTCAATACCTATATAGAAATTTAACTGTGTAACTATCATATCTGGAAAGCATGCGGAAAGACAGGGTCACAGGCCAAAATGAATTTCCAGCTTAAAGCAGTGAAGTCAACACCAATTATTGAGATATGAACACCCTGCAAATCGTTGCCCTATTATGTCTTTAAACATTATTCCAACACATCAAGAAGCGTAGAAAACAAAAAAAAGGGGAGGGGGAAGTGGAAGAAATAAATAGAATATCCACGTTTCGTTTTTTAAGAAGTCAATGCACAGGTTCTTACGTGATCGCACCTGTTGCAATCCTTAATGGAGGCCTCCGCAGTTCTAACTGAATTATCTCGGGCAGACCTTTTAATGGCGAGATGGAGAGCTTAGCATTTTCTACTCCTGGGTTCTTGGCTCTCTATTTCCTTAACTCACTCACTCTATGGCTTATGGAACTCGCAAGTTCATCGCCGCAGGAACTCGCAGTTCATCCTTAACACTAGTAGATATTAAAAAAAAAATACGACAAAATCCCCTTACTTCGTAAATTACAGTTCTGTAAGAACACAGAAGATATATTTTTACACACACGTACAGACCTTTCAGCACAACATGTTAATTTTTAGTTTTAGAAATTAATTATATAAGTATGTAAACAAAATCAATCAAGTGTAAAATCCTTTAACTCTTGGACTTCTAAAATTATGAATGGTATCTATAATCGATTTATCAAAATAACCTTGGCGTATTGATTGTAATAAACAAGTAAATTCAAATATTTTTATGCCTACCTGTAGCGTTTGCATAGCAGTACATATTTTTCTGTTTTTGACTTCTTCATGAAAGGTATAACTAAAGCCATATGTTCTCGTTCCATCTTCCTTGGTAATAATAAATGAATGAAAATGAGGTTCTAATGAATGTTTCTGTGTATGAAATTGTAATCCGTGAGGGAGACAAAGCTGTGAAAAGAAGAAAAATTTATATTGAATAGATTCAACAATGAATAAGTACTACAACATAGATGTGTTATATTAGTTTTTGTAAGTGGTACTCTGTTACCTTGTTCTTACACCGCACCATAGGCATAACACGCAACTGAAACAGCTCGTCGCTTGTTTCTTCCTCCAA
>JAGDQP010002470.1:63933-91144 GCA_022664845.1 Lepisma saccharinum
TAACACGCAACTGAAACAGCTCGTCGCTTGTTTCTTCCTCCAATGCAGAAAAATTGACAAAGATTATAGGTAGGGAACACGTGTCAAAAAAAGGATATCCCGCATTAATTGTGACAGAAATGCTGCTAATTAGTTCTAACTGCAAAACTAATCTCGCTACATCACACCTGTTATTATGCAGTATGTACCAAGTGAGGAAAGCTAATCACATCTTTCGTTCAATAAGAAGTTGAAAATTTGGTGTTTTGCTAAATTGTTCTGCATTTAACCAAGCACGTCTGTGTCGCCTACCATTTCGGGCAAGAGTCTAATTCCAATAAATTATTCCTTGGTTACAATTTCACGTTAGACGTGTTCTGTTATCTTTGTTAATTGTATGGTCAGATAAAACAGTACACCATGTCATATTCAAATAACTACTAATTGACCTTAGATAATTAAAATAGACGAATAACAATCACTAAATTACAATTATCTTTTATAAATGTAATACTATCAAACACAAAAACTTACCAGCATATGAAGAATGAGGCACAGAACAGAGAGATTTAGGGAAAGATTATGTTTAGTTGAACCTGGCGTAGAACAGAATCAGCGAAGAAGATAAAACATAGTTATATATATTCAATAAAATCCTTGACCTATACATTCATACTATTTAATTTCTTCTATACTATCAAATTGATTTTCCTGTATAATCTCTCTTGGCATAGTAAAATACGACATTATCTGAGTACTGTATCCTGTTCCATCCAACCAGCCTGTCAAAATTGGATATTTAAACCAGTTCGCAAAAAGGCATTTTATCAAGAAGAAAATATATTTTCTAAAGTTTGTCAAATTAATCAATTAAAGTAGACGACCTAACGTTAAAGGTAACTGCAGTTTCAATACGATTTGCAAATCTGGAAGTTAGATATTTAAGATTTTGCGTAGTATCAGTATCCTGTTTTGGCCGACTCGCTCCTAAATAATTTGCTTTTAGACCTATTTTTTTTCTACGCCTTATTTGGTATTAATATTTTCCTCAATCCTGAACATGAAAA
Source organism: Lepisma saccharinum (assembly GCA_022664845.1). Taxonomy (NCBI): domain Eukaryota; kingdom Metazoa; phylum Arthropoda; class Insecta; order Zygentoma; family Lepismatidae; genus Lepisma; species Lepisma saccharinum. The sequence goes on from JAGDQP010002470.1 coordinate 64,980, forward strand.
AGTGCAAGCCGGGATGGCACCTTCATAGGTCCAGGCTATCCTTTCCCCTCCCTATCCCAGCCTGAGCCTTAGACGCCTAAATGTCATAAATATAATTCAAATTCAATGAAACAATGCAAAACTGTACATTGCTTACTTTGTTGGTCTCGCATTCGGGAAGTTCGTAATTTACAAGACTGAATAATTTAATTTTAGCGCATGAGTAGACTTGTGCTTCAGTATTTTCTAGTAACATGTACTTACTGGACTTGAATTGAACGCTCTTCATAGTTGGATAACTAAATTAAGTAATTTTTCCCAATGGGAATGGAAAATGGTTAAAAAAAAATTTAGTGATCCGACTCTAAAGACCGTTACAGACAAAAAAAAAAAAAAAAAAAAAAAAAAAATCATTTTAATATTGAGGAGAAACTTGCTTGGTTTTCCATAGTACTACCACATGAACAGTAGAAAGGTATTTAGGTTTACTAGCTGAATCTGCGAAGAGGCTATTTCTAGCTCCAATATTACTTTGTACACCGCAATCGAGAGTTTCGTTGTATCGCTGAACATTCGGAAAATTATTTAACTAATTTGAAAATATCTTGGAAAACTTAACACATTCCCAACGCATATACTGAACAAGGTAACTCAACTGGACAATGCCTGTCTCATACTAAGGACAAACATTAAAGACATTCCCTGGTTCCTTTAGGTCACATCACGTAAAAACTGTGATGATTATGTGGAATTAAAAATCGCTCCACTCAACATTCTTATTATCAAGTTAAAGACGAAACAGCTCGAAACTTTAAAAAATCCAGTCACATTTTTCTTCTTCTTTGAAATATACTATGGAGGGTTAACACATCTGATTCTACTTAAATTAGCTAGAGGCAATTACATTATATTTTAATTAATTGAAATTTAGAACCCTTCGTTAGTTATTTTGCATGCGGATATTCCAAACTCATTCTCCGAAGCCCTATGATGTGATGACTGATGACTACGCATAGGCAACGTACTGGGTCCAGATTAAGGTACCGGGTGTCGAGTGGCGGCGGCGGCAGACAGAAAGGGGAAGGGACCCGGGCCAGGACATTTTTTCTACGATGAGACATCGGCTCGGCATAGGCAGCGGCGCCAAATACGAATATGCGCGAATGACACGTAAAAATCGATGGTACAGGGGTTTATACTGTTTTCATAACATCTATATAACATGGCTGTGGAAGTTTCTTTGTTCAGCCACCTTGTGGCATCGATGGAAATTAAAGGAGTAAATTTACCTGATCTTTCTTTCTCTTTCTTCCATTACATTCTCGCATTCCTCGATTTTCTTGTAAGAAATCTTGAAGAGATAGCAGAAGCTACCTATATAGTTCCGACTTCCGAAATGCGTAATGGCTGTCACAATGCAAGACATCACGTCACAAATGAACAAATTGCCAATGACTACTGCATCATTCACGGATATGGGTCGGATTTTTCTGATATAAAAGTTAAACCACTCCTTTATATTCCCCATGCATATTACTTCTTGTCTTGTTCCATCCAACGTCAGCGGTGTCTTGTGTCACCGGTGCACTTGCCAGGAGGCATTTCGTTGTCTTGCAATATATTTTGAAGGTTGTCATAGATATATTTCCTTTCAGAAGAATGCGATCGAAACAAAATTAGAACTCTTTCCTTGATGTTCGTAGCACGTAATACGGCGACACATTGTTCAAGAGTGAGAAGACACATCTGAGTGTGTTCATCATTAATCCCTAAATGACAGTTTGATTAATATAACACCTAATAACCTATTTGGGATGAAAGTCGAAGAAATTTACAATGGAGCTGACATTAGTTGGACCTCCCTTGGCGTTTGCTCACCCCTTGGTATTTGCCAGAATCTTCTTTTTTCTTCGATTTGAAATTCTTCATCAACCTTTTGCTGTTAGTAATGACTCGATCAAGATGTTGCTGCAACGTCGGATCAGTTTGGCTAATCAATTGAATCAATTCGATAGTTTCCAAGATTAACAGAGGAATCATTTGTTGAATATGCTGCCTTGTTCTTATCACCACTGAAAGTTAAGTCTTGCATGTCTATAGCTTTAACGACATTTAGAGCACATTGAACTACATGCCTTTTGACCATGACCTGACGATTCCGTAAAGCAAGTTTATCTTCGAAGAGAAGAGACTAGATGTTTATGAAACAAGTGTATGAGGAGACTTGTGATGAATGTTTTAACGTTTATGTTCCGAACCCCTTTGTTACACGTGGCACCATTCACTGACCCACAGTTTCGAAATAAATAATTGATTGATGATGTGCATTCACCAGGTAAGTTTGCAGAAAAGTCCTGTAGATTATGAGTTGAAGCTAAGCTAGGTTATATGTGTAAATACACCATATGGTAGTTCTTCACTTGTGGTGCCAGCTGAACTGGATGATGAAGAAATAATTCTGTCTCGACTCTCAGAGACTTGCCGAACTAGAGCAGGCTTATGGAATCCGAAGTATCTCTGAAGCATGTAAATTGTTTCTGATGATTAGGCCGTATACTCTTCTGAAGTTGGAAGATATAGGATGTTTCTCTCTAGTTGCTTCTAGCCAACTGAAAACTTCTGTTCACGAGCACGATTGGATCGGAGTCGTTATCACTTCCAAACTTCTTCATAGTTGCTGGTTGTTTGAATCACTTCCGACTCTTCCGGTCAATTAACAACTCTAGTTTGGTGACCAAAGAATGCAATATTTTATGAGAAAATTTGGTTGTTTCTCTAATTCGTTTCCCTATTTCTTCCATTTTCCCCTTTATTGGATTCGGCAACAATAAATTATATTATACTCTCGCAGTTTCACATTCATCGCGAGAAATAGGCTGCGCTGGTACTAGGGAAACAACTTGGGAAAATTATTAAGTCATGACAATCCGACTGCTTCTGCGTATCTGCTTGCTGCGTGTTGGATGTTTCTGTCCTTGGATTAATACAAGAAAAATAACTGACTAAGTTAAGAGCGTACTCGATCTCGTTTAGCTTATGAAATGGTGACATGGCAATAGATTAAATTCATTATTATGGAACTGAAAAAACAACATTTGAAACACAACGAAAAAAAAAAAAATCGTAGTAGGCAGCAGGAGGCGCAATGCAGCCTTTTGAATCGGCAGCGCACCAGGTAAATTCCCGGTAGCCTGGTGGGCCAATACGTGCCTGGACTATGCAATTGCTCAGTTTTGCAAATCATCTTTTATATAAGGTGATAGAACATAGACAGTGTTCGATTTGTAGAGTGCGATGGTTGGGATTTTCCCCTCTGCAAAAATCTTTCCTGGCTCTGTTTTCTGAAATATCCCCTATGCCTGGGATATGAACGGCTACAAATTACGGTATTCTACCTTCTCAGAAAACTCCCCCACCCCCTCTCTGGAAACAAATCCGACAATGGACAAAGACGTAGATTGTACGAGAGATTGTTTCATCATATACGTGATGAGATGTTGACACTACATGTGTCATTTAGTCAAGTTCAGATACAATTTCTTTCAGCTGGGATGTATCCATAAATTTGACTGAAAAAGTATCCGAAACTTTTGGAAATCCATGGTCGTTCTGGGTATGGAATACTTACAATAAAAGGTAGGAAATTATGAAGTTTTAAATTACACTAATTTTTAGAGATAAGTAAGAATTTCGAAGAGGGGTCCGGAGCCTCCCTTACCCATCTCCAAAATGAGTTAATGTCACCTGCATTAAGACAAGGGTCCCAACGTTCGACGAAGAAACGTGCCAATGGATGTGCAAACCACTGTTCTACCGTATTTTGCAAATCCCTTCAAACTCAACTTCATCGCCCCAAAGATGTGAAACTCACATGACATGAGGTCTCGCGTTGTCATGCAAAATAGCAGTGACGTCCAACAACTTTCCCTGGTCGCTTCTTCTTGGTTGTGTGGAGTGCAGTCAGCGACCCGTAATAACGTAGAGCACTGGATCAGTATCGTCCTTGCATAACACTGAATCACAGCCCTTTATGAACTTGGATGAATCTATGAGCCACTTTCGTTTACGTTTATTTCTAATACACACGACAGTCTGTCAAGCACGCTTCCAAACTTCCACAATACTGTGGCACTCCATCGACTTCTACTGTGGCGTTGCCACTTTCTAAGCCTTTGTTCTGTTGCCACCGTTATAAATCTACCGCCAATTTATGTTTACTTGAAGGTACCTTATATTAGTATTTATAATTATATAAAGAATATTAATGTCCACTTACCATACAAACGGCATTTTTATCAAATGGGTTCCAAGGAACGTTCTCGGGGTAGTGACCTAGAACTTTCGGTTTATACGATCGCTCCAATGGTGTACACTGTAAATTATCTCCTGCAAAACAAAAAGAAACATACTAATTAAAGTCTAATATTATCTTTTAGTGAATGGCAACATCTTGAAAACAATGTACATTCTGTTACGATTTAGAAATATAATATGAAATGATTTGTTAATCAGTTACTGGTTATTTTTACCAGGCATGCTCTGATGGCGGAGACGTTAAAAGCACAATATGTTCCGTGATCTCAACAAAATACGTACAGCATAAAGAAATGAGAATCATTCATGGTTCCTCAAGACCTATTTTGGGTCTAGGCTTAGTGAGAACTAAGAATCGGATTGTAATTCAACACTGGCGCCTCTCCCACATAGAAAGTGTATTACGGTGATTTCGAAACCAGAGCACTCAACACTCAACAGGTCTCCAATAAGTTTTACTGCGGAAATGAACTTATTGCAAAATTAGTAAGGTTTGAACTGTAGTCTCGTTTCCAGAGTCGAATAGTATAACATTCTCTGTAAGATATTCACCGAATCTCACATAGACGTTGTACGAAAATTTTAAATTTTCCTTGAGGGCAGACTGGCAATTTTTGGCCTCCGCTCGGTCGCTCTGTGATAATAATTTATTTCTTATCTATTCCTTTTGACACTGAAAACAATAATATATAGCTGTCTCACATTATGTGGTATATGCTGTGGAACTAGTTTTACACGCTAAGCTTTACAGCAGTTTTTGACAAGTGGAACAAATTGCTTGCTCTGAAACTACTGTGATCAACTCATGGATAGCTCTTTCCACGAACAGTGGAAAATGGAAGAGCCTACTTTTCTTGCTTATTTTACGTTCGACTGTTGCGATTTTGTTACCCGATAAACTACTCGATGATGGACTGACTACACATGATTAATGTATCATTTGTGTGACTACACGCTACTTACTTACCCAGGTTAATAATAAATTTAACAACAAATTTAATTGAAGTTCTATCAACATGTTATACAGTTAACGGCTTAAAAGATCTTTTCTTTCTTTCCTTGTTTAATACATCAATATACCACAAAACTATGTAGTTTACTCATGTGGTATCTGGTTCCAGTAACCACTTGTACAGTTTTTTTTTTTTCTTTTAAATTACACTAACTATAGAGTTTTGCTTTTAAATATCGTGTAAATATGAAGGAACCTCTCTAAGTTTTTCTACTTCAATCTACACTGTCTTATTATTTTACTTGTCTTCTGTATTGTGACGAAGATTTGATGTTGAACTGAAACGTTAATGTATTTTTTCTTCTAAAAAAAACAAAAAAAACTACTGATTACTGAAAGCTGATCCGCGCAAATGCAATCCTTTGATCGATAGCATCTTTGCGCAATTTTCACTTACAAATTATATCGTTTCCGTTATGTTCCAAAGTACATCAGTACTCTTTAGGGAACCGTATGTCGCTTTCTTTTAATAAAATAATGCATTCAAGCTTTCGATGCAATTGTCATCGTTTATAGCCCAACTGATTGATAGGTCGTTAACAGTATATAGTTTTTCTATAAATCATGTTATTGCTCCACTTAAGAATACCAAACATTTTTCTCTCAACCAGTCAATCTATCCATTGATCATGATGCATGATGCTGGATATGTCATACAAAGAAAAGTGTACACATTCACAATATTAACAAATAACATGAATAACTAATAACATACATACGAAATTTGTTCAATTAGCCTATAAATCTGTTTCATCTTACCACTGTTTACCAAAGCTGTCAATTATTCTCTCTGTATTCATGGTTGAGTGGTAGAAAAGACCGTAAAAGCCTTAACTTCGCCATGTAAAACACGGCATAAATAATAAGATTTACCTGTAATATTTACAGAATGGATGGATTTTCACATATATTTGTCAATATTCTTAAATCGAGTAGAAACAGTTGTTGATTTAATTTATGCCTGAACTGTTGTTAAGAAACTGACCAACTATTGCACGTGAAGTATTAGCAAAAAGTTATATCTCGAATGAGATATTAATTGCTGGTGAACATAAGGAACATTGGACTAAAAATAAATTGGGAAGAATGTTTTTGGAATGGGTTCTTTTTCAATAATCTATGCAGCACATTGTGTACCTTAATACCTGTACAAGTTACCGTATACATACAATTTCCCGAAATAATACTTAATTTATTTCAGAAGTCACTGTTTATTTCAGAGAAACCTCTCCGGGTATTTATTGATCTCTACAAGGAGACGGGGGAGAGGAATTAAAGACTAATTCCATATTACTCATTCTTGAAAATTTTGGGGGGATAAAGAGGATTTTTCGTGCTCTGAAAGAAATCTGACGTGAGTCAAGGAAGGAAATGAAAATGAATTCAAGAACCTGAAGTGGAACGTGAGTTCTTTATCACTCACTTCCCATCAGTGTTACCAACAGTGAATTATTAAAATTAGCTACGCCAAATTCTAAAAGTGACTAAAATGCTATGACAGCAATGGAAAACGCTGTGTCTTTTGTGGCTAGATCAGATGTAGAAAGTGGTTAAAAAGATACAACCTCATACCAACAATAGAAAATAAATAAATCTTATTTTTGGTAGCTAAACGAGATTCCAAATTGGCTAGATTTAGCCGCAAAGTGGCCAGGTTGGCGCTTTTGTTTGTCACACGATTACAAGAAGCTCGACTTTCGCAGTATGAACTTCAATCACGTGACTTTCTCTTTGTAAGAGAAATCTTTGTTTTAAAATCTTTGTAATGCCGGGCCAACAAGTGACAAAGAAAATTTGACAAGGAAATGAAAAGGAACTAGAAGAAAAATTTCGAATTCAAGTACTTTTGACATTCTACTTTATTAATTTTGTAACGAAGGATCTACTGAATGAACTCTTTCAAAAAGTGCCTGGGTGTAAATATCTCCCGCCAGAGCACAAAAAATACCACCCTGAAAAATTATCAAGGACTAGTAATATAATACGGTATCTAATCTTTATACTCCTTTCAAATAAACACCTTTGATGCTCTTCACTGCATGAAAACGTGGAGGGTAATCATGTGAATGGGGTCAACTGAAACAATGACCATTCCTCTACAATACTATTCTACAGTTATTCTTCAATTCGAGTTCTATTTTGGGCAAGAGCCTCACATAAGCTTTATACTGGTTATTTACACGTTCATCATTCAGTCTCATTACATCCGGTAGAAAAACAAGAAAGGTATTATTCATCTTCTATCTTAGGAAGATAGCTATGTGATTAAACTTGAGTAAGCAAAGGATGTGTTACCAATGGATTTCTGTCTTCACATCTCAGTTACCACGAAAACACAATAAGGTTCTTTATTATACTGTATTTTTGTTAACTGTTCTTATCTCAACGCCTGTTTGTTGATTGTGAGATGAAATGTTCTCAAATATAAACTCAACTTTCGATCTCTGTGAATATAAACTCAGCTTAGTCCGTGTAAAGCAGTAAGTTTGTTTGCACTATCAAGCAAACAGTAGTTAAAATAATGTCTCTTTGTTAAGTTTCTTACCTTTTATTTTTCACATCAGTGCTATCAACACAATAAGACTGTTATACAGTTTCATTTTAATATCTTTCTTTGTGAAGCCGTCACTTCTTAATGACAAAATGAAGCCGAGTAATGACTCATTGACCTCGGAAGTCGACTGCACGATTACCTTTTTCATGTGGTCGCCCAACCAGAGATAAACACGGTTTTGAAAAATATACTTCATCTTATTTCGCGCGAGTGACCTTGGAAACTCCCACTTTACCTTAACTTCGTCTCCAAAATACAGTGTTAATCTTAAGACCGTGAAACATTTTAAAAATTTATCATTAATTAACTACCCAAGAGATAGTGGTAATTCTGCACCGAAACAACAACAAACTAAATTTGTGCACGGACATGACCAGTACGTAGTTGCCGTGGATATCCGTTATTACTAGGATTTTTGATTAATCATATTCAAATGACAGAATTATCCGGGCAATTACTTGAATATTATGCGAACAAATAACTATCCGAATAATTTTACAGTCATAATCTACAAGAGTATGCTACAACTGAAAAAGCTTTCCTGGATCTAGAATGAGGAAAGAAGAAAACAACACTTTAAACTACAAATATGTATGGTTATGACTGTCATATAAACTATGTGAAATATCTTCCATTTATTGAAATTATCAAATGATTCGATTCATAAGCGTATATATTTAGTGCTGTAATGTTTATAATTAAAATGAGTTCTAAGGAAGGCTAGAAATTTCACTGCAAGATAAATATTTTGGCCGAAAAATAGTCTCTCCTCGTACAAAACACTCAATTTGTACAAACCGCTCGGGATCTCGGACATATATGCTGTATGAATAGAGCTAATCAAATGTCGGTAGATCCTGAATGAAAACTTCAGCGTCCTCAGTAGAATGTTGTATTGTTAACTAGACTGCAGTGCTTGACTGAGCCAAATACATTCGCAAACGAGACACAGAGAGCTAACAAAAAGAAAAAGAAACCTAACAGAACATGAAATTGCACGCTACACCAACCATACGGAAGCGTGATAACAGTTCCCCCATTTCCTTTCACTAATCACTGTCCGTTTCAAGGATTCCCGTACTCTTTGTTTAGTTTACAAACTTACTAAAGAGGTGAATATTACTATTATCAACTCTTATTACCCGTTTACAAAGAAGTACCAATGACCAGTGAAACCACGCCTCTGTACAATAAACGTTGCTCTTTTCTTTTCTTTTCTTTTTTTTTTTTTTTCAAGGAAGTTTCTTGAATATCGTAATAATCTACCTTATTATTGGCAGTAGTGCAATCAATGTATTTTCCAGAGTGCGCGCTCAGGAGAGTTTCCATGCATATGTTCTTCTGGAAGGTTTTCGGTCAGAGCAGCATTAAACGGGGAGGGATCAAAAAGGGCTTACAGCCCAGAGCCCCCACTCGTTCAGGGGCTACGACAAAGGTAAATAAGTTACCTTTTCCACTACAGGGGCCTTAACCGAATCTATAGCTTAGGACGGGAGCCAATAGTCTAACGCCACCAAATGGCTAAATCCAGCACTGCTTTCGGTGAATGCCCCCCCCCCCCCGAAATGACTTATTAGTATCCTCTCAGTAGTATAAAGAGAAAGTGATCCTAGAAGTACCATCCACTTTGACAACCTTCTCGATGGAAACTATCCGACGTAATCACAGCAACGTACGGTTAAGACACCAGTGAATTAAATTTAATTTTACTGCGTTCAGAGACCAATGTTTTGGCTATTGCCATATACAGTAGTATAGAAGGCATCAATTTTTTATTACACATATAGGTATATTCTCATTTGATTACTAATACATGAATTACTTATTTATATATACGTAATATATAACTATTTACACGAAACATTTTGTAAAAAGAAAACATTCGGCCATTTACCTGAAAGCGATATACAGGTTCGGAACCTTCGTCTGTAGTCAGTCATTCTCATGCATATAACAGATGGTATAACCCTACTCTAAATATCGGCGAAAAAAATATATGTCCATTGCTAGTAAAGGTTTTGTGTGTTGATTTCAATCTTACCAAGCAAAATATATAGTCTCTTATATGATTTATTACCTGTTTTATAAACTGAGAGGAGAGCTAAGTAAACATAATAGTTGCCAATAATGTTACATATAAATAAGAAGCATATGGAGCAATTTTGAACTAAACTATTGATATAGAATGAGGAATACTTTTAAATATGATAATGAACACACCAAACTTAAAAAGTACACGAAGTGGCAGGTTATAGGAATATACTAATTATAAAATAGTCAGAACGAAATATAAAATCTTTTTTGCTGAAGGCAAATACAAAAATCAAAATAGAATACACTAGATATAATAATAGGTTTTCTGGACATCCTCATCTTTCTTTGGGGAATTTCCTATGAAACCATTACACAGTTTTGGAATATGCATTTTTGGATAGAGCAAGTTTGAAGTCTTTAAGGGTACAATGCCTCAGTTCTATTATTAATGGTATTAAAAGTATCAAAGTCTAGAGTTATTTTTTCTACACTTTGGCCTATAGCGCCGAAAGAAAGCATTTGTGAACCTTCCACAGTTTGTACTTTTTTTTTACACGCTTTTTATTAACTTACTCTGTAATCATGTTTCATCTCTGGTACAAATCTTGCAACGTTGACTCATTTCCCGAAGTCATACAATGATGAAATTTTGCACAGCGACGTAAGTCGAGTGACAATACAACATTCCATTTTTACTTTTATATATTTTTATATTTTTACATATTTTAAAAACACATTTTAATATTATATTATTACATAATTCTTTATCCTAAAATAAATACTAGCCTGCACCGCGCCTGGGTTTGGTTGGTTGCAGAACACTTTAGGATTTGGGCCACAAAGTATTAGCTGGATAAATAGTATGAACACCGAAATAACCCGAAAAGAATAATAAATAAATTTAAAAATATATTTTTTAAAGGAATTTGTTAAAAATAAACACGCCTTTTTAAGCAAAGAAAAATGGACTAAAAAGTAAATGAATCGCAAAATAAAAGTGTGGGTGCCCTTAGATATTATGATTTTATGATAAGGTAAGCAAAGAGCACCCACGTTTTTATTTTCCGATTCATAAATTTATTACTGTTTACTTTTTAGTCCATTTTTCTTTGCTTAAAAAAGAGTGTTTTTTTTTTTAAAATTTTATTATTATTATTTAATTTACATGTCAGGAATCTTGTGAGATGGTTTTGTCAGTATTGTTTTGCAACACTTTGTATTATGGTCTCATGTATAGTCTATGATTGGACCAGCAAATTTTCTCTGGTTGCTGAATCGATTGCCATGCCCGCATACAGGTTCTACACTTCCATTTTTATCTCGATGCCAGTAACTAATTTGATAATTGCGCCTGGACTTTGAATTATCCTAACATCACTATACTATTTAAACTTGCGTTGTCTTAAACAAGCGTGGTCAGTCTTTCAGCAATGTTACAGAGAAAACCCAGGTTCAAATTCCGTAACCGATCATAATGAATTAGGTCTTCCCCGGTTTCCGTAAGTCATACCAGGAGAATGCCGGAGTTGTATCTTGAAAGAAGAGCACAATCACTACTGTTGCCCATTCATCCTTTCAAAAACCATGAAAAATGTGATTTGAGGGATTGTTGGTTTGGCAAAGGACATAAAGATGAAGTTTTAATTTTAAAAAAAATGTATCAAAAACCTATTACATCACTGTATACCAATGTCTGATGCTTTAGCATTGTGAGTTCGTGAACACCATAACAGTAGGAATGCATTTACTACATTAGAATGAGGGAAGAAATACTTAAATTAGAAAAATCATGGCTTCAAAAAAATCTACTCACAAATAGTCTTAAACCCCTAGAATACTCTTAAATATTAAGTAATCGGAAGTACAGCAGAGCCATTCTATTAGATTCAATATTTTCTGCCCTTCTCTAGGCCATCCACCATCTGTCCTTCAAACGACGTAACGATTTCCTAACAGTTCGGAAGTAACACTACAGTAATAACTTGTCAGTGTGCATCATTATACGTAAACTTGTGGTAGTAACACGGGTGCCCAGCGGGGGATATATGACGCACGCGGCTTCATGACTTTTTTTTTTGGGGGGGGGGGGGGAGTAAAAAGTTTGACGTTAAGAAGTTATTAAATGATTTCTACTTCGAATGCTTTAAAGATATGGTAAAATAATTACAAATTTGCAATTTTATGGCTTTGTTTCAAATATATAAAAGCAAAGCTCTTATGCGGATAAAGTACATAACTCCATTAGGGTCCCTCGCTTTAATTTGCAGTTTATATATAATAATACGTTGTCTTGTTTTATTATGCAGTGCTGTTGACTGCGAAAATCCTACTGATCACACAGTATGGTCAACGAGCTATCACAATGGACGGAAATATGGGACCTGAGTGGGAGATATTCACTCAGCTTCACAAGATGTCTCTCTAACATTTCCGAGTCAAGTTAAATAGAATTCAGTAGATAAAAAGACAAAAAATTGACAATCATATAGTAACTAATAATAACGCACTGATTATTCGAAATATGTTATCGGTTCTTATTGATTGCTGTCAGTACCTGATAGAATTGAAAACCGATTTCAAGAGAGGACAACAATATTAAGATAAACTTGCAAAAACCTTTCTGTTGTCAAAATATAGTCCAGATGAAAGTTCATAAATTGATAAACAGAGTAAATCCGTGTGAAATTATGAGCAAGCTTTCTAAGTTGTTGTAATAATTCAATTGCAAAATAATGTGTGTTTAACACTTAAGCGGTTAGAGGATAAAGGTGTAATGTTACATTTTTCCTTCCACCTTCTTCCACAAAATAACTCGTTTGTCTGTGTAACATATCCCCTTCATCGTTTCTGAATCTCTTTATTCACACGAGGAATAATTTAAATGGGGTGTTGTAGAGCAAGAATAACACATAACGCTTTCACAAACCACAAGAACTCATTTTTTCGAAAAAATGTAACATGACACCTTTATCCTCTAACCGCTTTCTTTTGTTTAAAAGGTTAAATTTTGAAGGACCACGTTGAGTTTACTGTAAAATGCGATCAGTTCCTGTGGAACATCTATATCTTTTACTTCGGGCGAAACAACTGGAATCAATTTGTAGTAATATGTTGTTATGTGTTTCCCCAGACGGAACTCTTAATTATATTGCTGGCCAAAGAATGGACGGTCAGGGAAAATGCGAGGGACACTTAAAGACCCTTTATGTACGGTGTATTTTCCACATATTCGCGCTTGTAGTAGAAAAGAAATAATAAAAAAGCTTTTTAAAGACATTCTTAAACAATTCGTACTAAAAAGTAAAAATAAATGTTATGCATGACTAACAAGAAAAGCATGGTGCGCGCCAATTGAAGAATTTATAAAGTGACTGTATATGAGAGAGCGCCCCATGCTTTTCTTTTTAGTCATGCATAAACAAAATTATTTTTTACTTTTTAGTGGGAATTGTTTAAGAATGTCTTTAAAAAGCTTTTTTATTAATTTTTTCTCAAGCAGTTCTGTGAACCAAATCCTAAAATGTTCGGCAACCAGCAAAATTTCTTATTATTGCTGGTTAGTATTTATTTTAGGATAAAGAAGTCTGTATTAAAAATATTAAAATATGCTTTTAAAACATAAATATATAGAAATATATGAACGTGACAATGGAATATTGTATTGTCACCCGACTTACGTCACTGTGCAAAATTTCATCATTTTATGACGTCGGGAAATGAGTTAAACTAACGTTACAAGATTTGAAGACACCATGAACCATTGTGAATAAAAGAATGTAAAAATAACTTTCTACATTCAGCATTCTTAATACCTTTTTTTTATTATTGGATGATTTTTCAGGATATAATTGTAACTATGTGTTTATTGGAAATTCTCTTTCACAAAACCCAAGAAAAAAGACTGAAACGTGTATTTACAAGATGGTCAAGTAAAGAGCTACGACAGTAGTTCGTATAGTTTAGAAACAAAATCACAAACTTTTGATACTATCAGTATTGGAAGGGATGCGAAAAAGGATAACTTTACAGTAGAGTTGAGGAACAAAATGCTCACTACTATTACTTAAGTTATTTAACATTATGTCATGTCTTTTACTGAAGCTACTCTCGACTGTTGCCAAATTCTTACAAGCTGCTGACTGTGACTATGGAGTGGTAGCAACAGTAATTTATGGAACTAAAAGTAAGCTACAGAAGCAGAGAACAGATGATTGCGTCCATTCAACACTTTTAATAAAGAATATGAACTGTGTTTTGTGAAGACAAGTATGGAATGTCTTAAAAGGCTATTCGATGAGGTGCAAGTCGGCGATCTAATATCAGATCTTTGTCAACGACTTTAACTACGTTTCTTACAAGTGCATTGATAGCCCCTAATGCGATATCTCAGCTTGATGACAGATTTTTCGGAGCAGTTGTCAGGCACATTTTAACAGATGATCTTATTTTCTGTTGGTGTCTTAGAAACTTCTGAAAAAGTAAATAATGTGTACATAGCTGATTTTTGCAAATTTTACAACCTTGATTTTCGAAGTTACAGAACAACTTCAAGTTTTCCGTACAATCTACTTATCGGCGGCGAAAGATGTCGATTTAACTTTGTTAGTGTAGGAAAACATAATTAGAAGCAGTATATGGCAGAACGAACTGTAGCTGTTGAAGACAAGAATGAAAGTAATTCTGAATGTACGGACAAGGAATTTGCGGAGACTAAAAAACAAATTAACGGTAGGTCCGGGGATATCTTAAACTACAAGGTCTGTCCGGAAAGTAATGTCACCAAGTCTACAAGCATGAAGATAAAAACATTCCGAAGGCGGTGGTCACAATCTCGTGGACGATGTTTTTTTTTTTTTGGAATATTTAACATGGCCATGAAACGAACACTCATTAGACGGTCGTCCAGCGCGGGCTTCGTCGTCGACCTCTTCACGGCCTTCCAAAAAACGCCTTGTGCCATCTGTAGACTTGCCTTTGTGATAAACACTCATCCCCGAAGGCCTGTTCAACCATCGGAAAAGTTTCCGCTACATCGCGACTTGTACAAGAGACGAAACAGAAGTTTACGAAATCGACCGTCCTTCACCTCCGAGAGCTCGCAGACAATGAGCAAATACTCGCTCGGTAGTTGACTTACACCACCAACGATCCCGGCGGATAGAGTGCGCTGCAACGTACAGTCGCTTCACAATAAAATGTATGACATTACTTTCCGGACTGACCTTGTATGTTGGGTTGTCCATTCAAATGCACGAACTTAAACCTTTTGTATAAGATTCCTATTACTCTCGGTATGGATAATTCTTCAGCAGAACGTACAATGAGTTCCATAAGAATAATGAAAAATAGACTATGTTCTTCCATGACAAACAGTTGACCTAGTACACTATTAGCCTATCTCCTTGCGTTAGTTTAACATTCTTCGAAAGGTATCCAACGAAGAAATTATTCACCACCTTGCGGCAACAAGGTCCCAACGACAAAAACTGTTTCAATGCAAGTACACTATGGTTTGAGTGTGATGGTCAATATATCAATAGTTATTATTTCTAGTTTTAATATATCGCACCCCAGCAATAATACTTTCACAACTCACAATTTGTCAATTTCGAGTAATCTACATATTCGGACTCCTGAAACTACACTCAATCTGACAATATAACTTTCATAACCGTATCTCTTCTACAAGCCACGTGAGAGCGCTATTGTCAGTATACCACAACCTCAGTAAAATATTGTATCTGTCCTCAGTATTGGCACTATTTTATAATAACAAGCTCACAATAATGGTGTTTCGGCTAAACCCGGAACATAGTGATTTACACTCTGTAGTTTAGTACTGTACTACATGTTAAAAGAATAAATATATTTTAAAATAAACTAAATATTAAAAAAAAAAAACATAGGCCTACTCCTATAATGTAATTACTATACTGTCTTTTCACTGAACATCGCAAGGACTTTTTCAGATAATTCGTTCATTATTAAGTGTATAAATCAAATTTAGCATGTGGAAAATGCTAAAATCAAAATTTTATTTTTTACTGAGTCGGGATTCGGTTAATCGCGATTCGGTTGAACGAGACTCTTGTGTATGTCGATATTACGTAGATATTATCAAAACGTGTTTGACATTCAATATATTACAATTTCTTTCGAAAAGAGTATGGCTGGAAATGTTCGGTCACATTACTTAGGAAAACTGAACGGGAAACAATTGGTAAAATTTATGACAGGATGTTTTTTCAAGAGTATAAGTCTATGACACTAGGGGGAACTGCGTCATAGTCATTGGGGGATGGGCACCCCTGGGTAGTAAAGTATGAAACTTTAAGGCTATACTTTTTTTCTAGTACGAATCAGAAGTAAAAAATGGTCTATCGAGAAAACCTGGTTAAAAAAAATCATAATTGTGCTCTCACAACTAATATGCCTTTATTCATAACTTACTGCTAGTTTTTAATGAGTTTTGCAATTTCATGCAGCCAGTGATTCTGCCAGCACCACCACCCAAATTCTCTAGCGCACCCCTAAATTTTAAAAAAAATCCGGTCAAAAATTGATAGAATCCATGCAAAACTCCACTTACACCCTCTCAATATTATTGACTTTACAGTTTACACCCCCACCCACAACTGAAAATCCTGGCAGAATCCCTGTATGCAACAACTGGACACTGCTCTGAAAGATGACCTAAATTTGAGAAGGAAAAAAAGATTCACTGAAAAGTACACACGAAATTATGAAAGGTGATTGATTCAAACCTTTTACGTGATACGGTACCGTTAAAAGAAAAATGAGAAGAAAAAAAATGTTTGGATCAGGAGGCGAAAACCGACAAATACGCATGATATATTTTATCTCGCAGCTCGCAAATTGTTTAAGTACTTATCGTGGAATAAACTCGAGTTTGATCCCAGCCGGGAGTGTTCCTTAACTCAAATTAAACTTCGCGTTGCGTACAACCCATCTCTGTTCTTTACTCTAATATTGTTCGTATGAGATGGCAAGAGGGAGGTAGAGGCATTGACTTAAAATGGCACTCATCTGGTATAACTGAAATTGAGAAAATCTAGTGCAACTTAGTCGACGTGAGAAGAATTCAAACCTGCGAAACCTCTTTTGAGCTTGCCCGTTATCTGCTGCCTTCATCACTAGATCACGAGGCCTCGGTGTAAACTAGAATTATAGACTACATAATAAAATATTATTATGTAGTCTATGCTAGAATCATTCACTAAACGTTGATCAATTTCTTCTCTTTGACTGCCAGAATATAAAGACAATATAATATAATGTGTGTGTTTAGTTGTCTCACATGGACATTGAAATTACGTCAGAAATTCTGCATGACCTTACATATCCACCAAATGACCTCACTTTTAAAAAACAAAAGGCCTTAGAAAGCTCGTTTGTAAGCGTCTCTTAATTCTTTCGCTTTCCTTATCTCGGACAGCATCATTGACACCTATGCTTCTAACGCCATCACAGTTAAAAAAAAGTTCATTTAGTTTAATAGTAACCAAATGAACCCGTCCTTAAATGGTGAATAACGAAGTTCTGTTTAATATTATACAGTTTGTATATAAAAATGAATAATGTTTATGGCATTTAAAATTACAACAATAACATTTAATTATACCTCCACCGCAACTACAGTATTAAATATACGATCAATCAATTTTAACTTAAAATCTCAATAATATGCTGTCTACGAATTATTTCGTACAGTGAGAACTGGTCATCAACTAGAACACTTTCTCAATGCAAACAATTTCACTATATTTCAGAGTCACAAAAGCATATCTCGTTACTTTCATTTTCAAAACTGTGGCTTTGTCATATCTCTGCAATCATAATGTGTAACACTTTGCCTTTCTTCGCTAACATTGAATTCATAATTTTAAGATATTACAACACCGAAACGCTACAACAGATCACTTTCTAAAACTAGTTTCAGACACGTTTATCCTTAATTATCACTATCATTGTTTCTCAGTTCTAGCTGAGCTTTGGTAAATCCTTTGTTTTCCTTTCATTCGTCTTTTGCTATATTCTCTGTTTAGTGCCATAAAAGTAAAATATGGTTCGGAACACTTGGAAAAAGAATAATACACGCTTTTCCTATTTTAACGAAGATGAGGATATGGAACAAAAACATCAGGCCATTTTCAGTAGCTCTGATTTTCTACATTCCTTAGAGATGCTAAAGAAACATTCGAACCAGCTCTCGTGTGGTTCGACAAAATGAAGTGATAGTGTAGTGGGCTGTTGATCGTTTTAAAAAATGGAAATTAGAACATTTTAACGGAGGCAACCTAAATTATTTTCCCCAAATTTGTTTGAATTGTGATAAACGTCTTAAACGAGGTCAACTTCGTAAGGATGGGACCTACAATTGTTACAGTGGACTCCGAACCACACCGATCAATGGGCTCCACCAGATTTGAACGCAGGACCATGTGCACGAAACCTTCGAGCTGCTTTCTTCCCATGTAGAACCACAGAAGCAAGTTTGATTGTCACTTTTATTATGACGCGTTATGCTATCTGCACCTGTGATTGTAAATACTTTGATGAAAATATATCCTCTATCCCCCTCTTTCTAGAGAATTGTTTATTTAAATATTTCTTAAATTATAGCTTATAACGTTTTCTGCTTTCTCCCCAGACTTCTTCGAAGAAGATTATTGACAAAAAGAAAAAATGTATTTTGCTGCAAATAGGAATCTAATTTTGTTATCACACAGTAAAAGAAGAGCTTTAGAGAATCCTACCGTCTACTCCGAATTGTCTTCTATCCTAACATGACATTCGGTATGAATAAAACCGAGACTATTTCTAAACAATCGAGGCCTTTAGTGTGGTCCTGTAATCCTGCCACCATGGAGACAAGACAGTAGTGGGAAAGGGTCAATTTAGTGGTGAGTGACATCGCATGTTGGTCTGTTCATCCGCACCTTTCCACGGATTCAAACATGAGAGTTATTCGGATCCACATTATAAGCTATGCTCAATTAGGGTGAAATTGAAAATCATAATAAATAAAAAAAACAACCTACATTGGAAATAATAATACAGAGACTAACGCTCTTTTAATCTTCGTAGGTACAAGGCTTCGTACATGCTGATTTCACCACAATATATCCAGAAACGGAGAATAAATCGTTACGAACAACAAAAGTGTACTTCAAAATGTTTATACACTATTAAATTCAAAGGCAATATATTAATAATAAAGGCACTTATTATACCAAGTTCAAAATTACTATTCTACAATAGTTAAAATTTCACGGAATCCAGTCAGTTAAATTCGGAAAAACATTCTTATATCAATCTTGAAACTGGAAAATACAGATTTCATTAAACTGTTCTGCACTCTTTCGAAGAAGTTATCAACAGGAAAGTTCTATATTCGATGAATAACGTCGCTTATCTCACGTAGTGGTGTATCTGCAAAATATAGGTTTTCAATTACGTCATTTACAAGGATTTAGACACGTGTCAGTGTATCCAATTGCTTAATACTTAAGAACTTCATAGGGTGAAAGTATTCTATAGCAAGAACTGAATAAACTTTCCTAGACTTTCCTGAAAAGTAGTGACGATGTGTTTCTCTTATAAATAATCTCAAACGGTTCGACAAAGATATTCTAACCCTGCCCCGCATATATACACATGATAATGATGAAACGAAGGAAAGAAAGAAAACTCTCTCAAGCGAAAACTAAATTGTTTTTACTTTACGTTACGTCGCTCCTACAAAGCTATTACTTTTTCACTTTCGCTGCTCATGTACGCAAAAAAATCCTCCAGTAAGTTAAGGAAGCAAAACAATCCTTTGTTTTCTTTCCCTCTTTGCCCACTAGAAAATTTTTAAATGAACGAACTGTAGAAAGCATGACTAAAATTTTTAGAAGCTAAAGCATGTATCCTGTCAATATTTAAGAAGGTGGAACACCAGGAGCTTGCACTTTTAAAATGTAAGCGCCATTACTAATATAGCGTACCTGCATATAAATCACTCCAGTAAGAGAACTTCCCACATGTACCAATGGTTCCAGCAAATGCCAACTGAAGGCACCCAACAACATCAGGCTCTCCATCTACTTAGGCTGATATCACATGTACGGCGAATCCACTGCTTTATGTGGATGGCGCCAATCTGACACGTTTGTTTTCATAAACAGTTTTAAGTCGTAACTCATCAGACCAAGCAACTGTACACCAGTTCTCGATTGTCCAGTAAAACAGGTTCTTCGATCCCATTAGCTGCCAACCCTAATGGCCACTGTCAACAAAAGCATCCGGTTATATCTGGGCTGCTAAAGCTACAACGATGCACACACAGAATCATTAGATGGTCTCTCGGCACCAGCATTGCATTCAGTGGTCAGTTACTATATGGTAGCCCGTCTCTGGTAGGGCTACTGCAGACTGACAAGATAGTCGTACGACTGTTGCACGACTGCCGTGCTCGATGCAAGACACTTCAACGACAAAATCGTTTTGTAGTGATACCCGCGCACACTGGGGACAAATCTGTCGGCGGGAAAATTTGAACAGTATTGTAGGAATAGCACTGGCTGGATCTCTTGTGAACTCTGTGGAAAATGGATATCATGGAAACTGCAGTGCTTTGTGCTCTTGTTGTTCGGCGAAAAAAAGAAAATTAAACGAAAACGTAGACAATACTGGGTGCATCCTCTTTATAGTTCTAGATTATTGAAAGTAAAGTTTCACACTTTGTACGAAGATCTACGCGAGCATACTACATTTTTTTTTTTTCGTACTTTCGCATGAGTGTGTCATCATTTGACGATTCATCGATATGTTCATCCACAATTCGCACATTAGGCCTACAATACACAGGAAACTCTGTGGTCACTGACAAAGGAATGATAGCTGTCGTAGAACTGTTTTGTCGTTGGTCTGCGGTACGTCAATGCTATTCTATATTGTGAGCTAGCCATGGCGACAGTCCGTAGTTGGGCAGGCTCGACGACACTTTTGTCTTTCTCCTATCGTTGTCGCTGGTGTGCGCACTCTAATCAACATGCACGGCAGTGCATGAGCCAAGTTCTTCGCGTCAGAAAACGTCAGCACTGGCAGAAGCATGTTATACAGAAACAAGAGTTTATGGCAAAATCGACGATTTGGGGGCCCCGTAAGAAAAAAGATGTTAAAGATAGGAATATGAGCTTTTGCCGTTAAGGAGATATGGTAAATATGTGCAGATGTACAAAATTTCATATTCGTATCTCAAACTATGTTCTAGTTGTGGACCCGTGAAATTGCACATTTTAGGCTAACTGACTCACTCATTCACTCACTCACTCACTGACTGACTGACTGACTGACTGACTCACTCATCATATTGTTTAGGGTGTTTGGAGTAAGCTAGAAACATGAAATTTGGTGAAGGTAGAGGATGATAAGTAGATAAAGGAAAAATTCCGACATTTTGAAAAGGTCGCCATCTTGGATTCAAAATGGCTGCCAAACCTAAAATTTCAAAGAATACAGAGCCTAAACGATTAAAGATAGAACAGTGAAATTTGGTATGAAACTACATCATTGATAGCAAATTAAGAAAACGTTTTAAAAATTTGAAAAAGTCGCCATTTTGGATTCAAAATGGCCGCCAACCCTAAAACTTTAAAGAATACACAGCCTAAACGGCTGCCGCTAGAATAATGAAATTTAGTTTGACAGTACAACATTATTAGTAGATTATGAAAATATTACAAAATATCTCTAAAGACGCCATCTTGGATCCAAAATGGCGGGCGTCATAAATCCATTTTCCAACTGCTTGAGCCAGAGATAAGAAATTTGGCATAATGATGTATTATCAAGAGTAGTTTAGGAAAACATAACAACGTTTTAAAAAATTCACCATCTTTGATTCAAAATGGCAGTTGAAATACCACTTTTCACATTGTTCGAGATAGAGAAATGAAATTTGGTATGACAGTGTATCATCACGAGTATGTCACGAAAATATAAGAAAACGTTAAAAATGTGTCCATCTTTTATCCAAAATGTCCGCCTAAGCCCCACTTTATAACGACTGAAGCTAGAGAAACGAAATTTGGTATGAAGGTGTACCATTACGAGTAGGTTAGAATAAATTCGGCTCGTCTCCCCTACTAGGGTACAGTTCCCAGCTGGAGCCTGATTGCGATAAAGGGGTGCGCCCCAGTGAGGCCATCTTGGAATTCTGGGGCCAGCGCCCCAATGAGGCGAAGCGAGTATATACATTACACAAGTGTAAAAAGCTGCGAAATACGAGCAAAAGCACCAGGGGTGCAAACTGTCCAGTCAACTCCTTCAACCTTAAAAAGTGGTGAAATGGAATATGGATGAGCCTAGTTCCTCGCGCCAACTTCCAATACTCCTGCGTGTCCCACCAAGTTTTACTCGTCACAAACGTTAGCACTGCCAGGAGCATGTTATACAGGCAGAATGTGGAAGTTTCCCCATTCGGACGCAGCGCTCTGGAGTATGAGGGAATATCTGCATCATGTGGCGCAGTGCACTGCAGATTCTGGTTGTGATAAAAAGACGCAGTTCCTCCAAACTCCTCAAGTTCGATGCGCGGCCTGCCGTGGGATTCTTGGCGCAGCGACGCGAGCGAATCGAGGGGAGTATCAACACGTACGGCAGTGCATGTAGTCGAGTTTCGCGTGTCACAAAACGTCAGCATGCTATACAGGAACAAGAATTTATTGCGAAATCAGCGATTTTGAGGTTCTGTAAGAAAAAAGATGTAAAAAATTGAAATATGAAATTTCGAAGTATGACGGTATATCATCACTAGTAGATTACAAAATATCTGCAAAGACATCATTTTGAATCCAAAATGGCTGACTTCATAATCCATTTTCCAGAATGTTTGAACTAGGGATACGAAATTTGGCATAAAGGTGTATTAACAAGAGTAGTTTAGGAATAATTTACATTTTTGAAAAAGTTGTTAACTTGGATCAAAATGGCCGCACAAAAACCTTTACCACACCATTCGAGCTATAGAAACGAAATTTGGTATGAAGGTGTACCATCACGAAAATGTTTCAATAAATGGATGAAACCACCGCTATGAGCGTGCAGCCCCCGAGGCGATATGGGAAAAGGTCTGCACAGCATGGGGCGCTGTCCCCAGAAAGTCTGATCACAATAAAGGGGGCGTAGCCCTAAAAATTTGAAGTTGGGGCGCACACGGAATTCTGGGGCAGCACACCCAGCGAGGCGAACCCAGTATATATATATAAACGTATAAAAAGCTGTGAAATCCGAGCAAAACACCAGATGATGTTCGAGCCTTAGGGTTGGTGGTGGTGGATTTTAGGGCCGCCAGCAGGAAGCAAATTTGCTGTATCATCACAAGTAGGTTACAATAAATATGGCAAAGCTTCCCTATGTTTCAATAAATATTTCATTCCCACGGGTGGTGGGTATGGGAAAAAATCTGCAACATGGAAGCACAGTGTCCTGGAGAGTGGTTACGATAAAGGGGCGTAAGTACCCAAAAACTCGAAGTTGGGGGCGCAGCCAGCTACGGGAGGCGAGGACCTAAACGAGGCCGAGCGAGCGAGTATATATATTATACACGTACAAAAAGCTGTGAAATCCGAACAAAAACACCAGAGGTGCAAAAAGTGGAGCCAAGTTCTTTAGCCCTAAAAAGGTGTGAAATGGGAGACGGATGAGCCAAGTTCCTTGGTGACAGCATGTAACAGGAACAAAGGAACTTGGCGCGAGGTGGCAAGGTTCATGATCCTCAAGCTATAAGGGTGGTGGGGATCCTAAAACCCACTACGTCCACCGCCACCAACCCTAAGGCTGTTGCCAGCTCGCGCCAAGTTCCTTTGTTCCTGTTACATGCTGTCACCAAGGAACTTGGCTCATCCGTCTCCCATTTCACACCTTTTTAGGGCTAAAGAACTTGGCTCCACTTTTTGCACCTCTGGTTTAAACTACATTGCCAAAGACAGACAGTCGTACGACTGTTTTGTCCTTGGTGTGCGCACCTTCGTACTGTTCATATCATGATAGCCAAGGAAGGTCACGATTCTGTAAGTGTAGTTGATGGGAACAAGGAAACAGGTTGATAGTGGTCTCTCTAGTATTCATGCAGTCTCTATACACTCCTGTTATACTTGTAGGCGAAAATCCCAGTACGAGTGCCACTTCGGAGGGTAAATGTGACCTATCTATTTGGTGCTTCCATATAAGTCGACAAAGTTTGATCCTGGCGTGTGCTTAATTGTTATTGGCATGTGGCTTCTGGTTACTGGATCTCTTATTACACTGTGCACTACACAATTTCATACACAGGATGTCTCAAATTCATCTGGTATTTCATGTACAGGCATAATTTATAATTCCATTTTTCATATATATTCTCTATAATTTGCCGTTTCAGGCTAAAATTTGTGAAAATACAATATATTTTTCATACGAACTTGTACTGATCTAGAAGAGCACTCGCAACTTTTTTTTTTTAAGTTGCCATAGTACTGACTGAGCACATATATTTCTTCACTGATGAGCACTTTTATCAAGGTCTGATCAGGCCTATTCATAACAAAATCAAGTTTCTGGAAGAAATGCTTTTAGAAAGCATAAACAAAGAGATCAGTCAAGAGAATGAGGAGAATCGGGAAAGAATTCAGTCATCACCCAGGTCGTTTCGTTGTCCGACGTGGGACATGTGTGAAGAACTGTGTTGACTGTTGAAGACTCGTATTTTTTATATGATCTCATATTTTTTTCCTTTGTTAGTTCTTCATAACGTATGTCCATGACAGCATAATACTGTTGGTTTTTATAATGGTTCTTAAAGTGTTTGTTTATATACTGTAACTGTAATAATTAAAGATATACATTTTGTCAAGAAAGTACCGGGAATTGGTCAATAAAACACAAAATATGCATTATTCATCCAAATTTATTGTATCGCCCTTCCGAAATAACACACTTATGCCAACGAATAATCCAATCATCAAAACATTTTTGAAACGCATCTTCCGGAATCGACTTCAGTACTCGCCGCGAATTCTCTTTGATGTCTTCTATCGACTGAAAACGGGTGCCTCGAAGTGGTAATTTGAGTTTTGGAAAGAGAAAAAAGTCGGCCGGAGCCAGATCAGGGGAATACGGTGGTTGTTCGATAAGATTTGTTGAGTTTTTGGCCAGAAATTCGTTCACAATGATAGCCTTGTGAGATGGTGCGTTATCGTGGTGCAAAATACATGAGTTTTCTTTCCACAAATCTGGTCTTTTTCGACGAATTTGCTCTCTCAAACGCTGCATAACGCTCAGAAAATATTCTTTATTTACTATCTCACCTTCTGGCAAGAATTCCGACTGCACAACACCGCGATAATCGAAAAAAACTGTCAACATCACCTTCACTTTGATCGACTTTGACGTGGTTTTTTAGGTTTCGGCTCAGTTGGAAGGCGCCATTCCGAAGCTTGTTGATTAGTTTGCATGTCAAACTCGTAAACCCATGTCTCATCATCAGTTACAATGCGTTTTATGAATGTGGGGTCAGAATTGACTCGTTCTAGCATGTCTTCAGCGACCCTTACACGATTGAGTTTTTGCAGAAAATTCAGGTCTTTCGGCACTAGTCGAGCGGCAACACGCTTCATGCCCAAACAATCGTTTAAAATGGTACGAATTGATTCGTGAGACACAGAAATATCAGCGTCTATCTCTCTCAGACTTAAACGACGATTTTCAGTCACCATTTCCTTTACTTTAGCGATGTTAAGTTCAGTTGAAGACGTTGATGGTCGACCTGAGCGAGGCAAATCTTCCACCACATCTCCATCGCTTTTGAATGCACTGTACCATTCATACGCACGTGTTTTTGATAAAGTCGATTCACCGTAAGCCTTATGTAACATTTTCAGCGCTTCGGCACACGAAATTCCATTTGCAATGCAAAATTTAACACAGATTCTTTGTTCGATATTTTTATCCATTGCAAACATGGCACACACACACTTGAGATGAACTGACAAATGGAGCACTGTAAACAAACTAAATGACAGATGGCGTTCAAACTCCACGTGAGCATAGAGGGCAGTTGTGCTAACGTAGCGACAAGAAGAATTTCAACACCCCCTTTAAGTGGACTTTGTAAATGTACAATTCCCGGTACTTTCTTGACAATGTATTTGGTGTATTGTATATATTCATATTTACTGTGTGGAATATATATATATATATATGTATATATATATATATATATATATA